>WNHD01001411.1:9790-38336 GCA_011057455.1 Ganaspis sp. Gsp50
AATACAATTTTATTAGATAATTTTAAAATGAATAAAATTACTTACCTATACTTCAATTATGTCAGTTTTCTTCAAAATCTATAAAATTTGCATTTTTTCAAAAACCCTTTAGTTGGTATTCAACAATAAACAATAATAGGATATTTTTTTTAAAAGATTCTTCAATTATTTAAAAACACAGCAAGCAGCTGATTAATAATTTTCATTTTTCCGAAAATATCCGAACCATTACCGAAGAATAACGATTGCATTATTTCTATTACCTTTTCCGAAAACATTCATTTCTGCTCCGAATTATTGTGAAAAAAGTGAGGTTAAGTGTAAACAAATAATTGGTACAATTTGTAGTTTTGTATATTTATTTAATAATTACGTTAAAAATATTCTAATTTTTATAATGAAGCACAAGTCTAAAAAACGATCTTCAAGTCCTAGTGCTGCAACAGAGGAAAATTCTTCAAAAAAGACCAAAAATGAAAGGTTGAACAACTTTTTAACCACGTGTTTCTTGCATTCATTTTTGACAGTTTTTGCAAATTGTGTTTTTTTAATTTTGTTACTTGTTGTATAATAAACGTAATTTAATATAAGGTTATTAGGAAACTTATTTCTTACAAAAATGTAACTTTAAATAGTACCGCAAAAGTAAAAAACTGTTATTCAGTGACCAAAAGTTTATATAAATTATTATGGTTTATAAACTATGAATAAATATTTGTATATAATATAATTTATATAAGCTGTTAACAAATGAAATTTTTATTTATTTCAGGATTGAAAAATTAAACGAAATTGCACACGAGAGCGAAGAAGTGGAAAATAATTTACATTTAAGTGAGAAAAAACTTAAAAAGTCAAAGAAGAAGAAGACAAGTTTGGAAGAAATAAACAGTGTATCAGTTAATAAAGATGAATCAATAAATTGTGAAGAAACTGGAGACATGAAAGGGTCAATGAAGAAAAAGAAATTAAAGAAAGAAAAATTAAAATCTCAACTAACGAATGCAGAAGTTACGGAAAAAGAGACTGAAGAATCTGTAAAGAAAAAGAAGTCTAAAAAGGAAAAAAATAAAATTAAGAATGTAGTAGACAATGAAGAATTAAATGAAAATAAAGAAGAATCCGAAAATAAAGAAGCTGAAAATAAAGAAGAAAGTAAAAAGGTTTCTAAAGTTAAAAAAGCAAAGAAGAGAAAGCTAAAAGGAAATGTAAAATCAGGAGAAGACACGACAGAAGAGACAGGTGAAATTGATGGTGAAGAAGTCAACAATTTACGGAAAAAGAAAAAAACCTCTAAAGAATTAAAAAAAGAAAATCATGAATTAATGGAAAAAGAAAAACACGAAGAATCCTTGCGTAAAAATTCGATTAAAATATCGAATTACATTTCCATGGTATTTATAATACGCTTCTCATTACTTATACTAGATACTTATAATATTAAATTTATGAATAGATATTTACAATTGTCATTATTTAACCATATATTTTAATTGCAGTGGAAATATTCAAGAAGTGAGTGGAAATTTGAGAAAATAAAGCAAGCCTGGTTAGTGAATCACCTTTTGGATGAAAACCTAGTGCCAGATAAATTGTACCCAACAGTTTTAGAATATTTCGAAGGATGTAAAGGAAAAGCAAAAGAACTGCTCTTAAAAAAAGCAATGGATGTTATTAAAAAAACAGAAGAACAAGCAGACAAGGCCGAAGAATCAGAAGAACTTGTTGAATCCAAGGAATATCAGAGAGCAAGGGAATTATTACAATCTTTACCATCAGAGACTTGAAATTAAAAATTATGAAGTTAATTTTAAAAGATGATTTTTTACTCAATTGTACAAAGTAATATTCTATACTTTTAATGTTATGATTGTTATAAATTAAATTAACCATATTTGTACAACCTAAAGTTTTATTTAAAATAATGGTTACTTCACACCATGTACATTAGAATCCCTGATTTGCAAAGCAGCTAACGCTACTTCAAAATTGTTACAAATAACAGTCCACAATCTTAATTTTAATCCTCCAATTGTGGAATTTGACTATTTTGTGATGTACGTGCTAAACTATCGTTTCAAGGATAAGCACACTTTTTACATAAAAAGACCTATGTTTACTTTTGTTCTGAATATTTGTTAACAAATTGACGTAATTTGTCAGTATCTTGCAATCCTACAATACGATCAAGAACTTTACCGTCCTTCATTGCAATTAAAACAGGAACTGATCCCACCTGCAAATTAATTGAATGTTTATTGTAAAATGAATTCACAATCAATTTAAAATTGTTTGAATAATTAATTTAAAATTGTTTGAACATTAATTTAATTGCTTTGAGCAGTAATTTAAATGATTTGAACATTAATTTAAGATGGATTAAACATTGATTTTAAAATAATTAAATAATAATAATTAAGTAATTATAAGAAGCAGATTTCTCTACGAAAAATATATTTTGCTTGGAAGTGTTATAATAAATCTTTGTGAATAACAAAGCAAAATTTTAAATATTATAAATAGTATCAAAGCATGTTCTTTTTAAAGATTAATAATAATTGACAAACCTCGTAATCGAGAGCAAGATCAGAATGCTCATCAATGTCAACTTTAGCCAAAAGAATTTTTCCTTGTTTTTCAGCCACTACAGATTCAATACGAGGAGTCAACATACGACAAGGATTGCACCATCTGTAAAATATGGGTTTAAAATTATTCAAGTATTTCGTAATATGTTGCATAACATTTCAATCATTCTTGAGTATGAATTTACAATAATAGATATTTTCATTTTTTAATAATACAAAATCAATAAATATGGAATCAACAATAGAATGTAAAAATTAAATTTAAAAAACAATGGCAAATAATAAAAAAAGCAAGTTTGAGAACAATTTGTCTTTTTTTTAAAAAAAAAGAAAAGTGAGGTTATGAAAGCAAATTCTACGTCTTAAGTGTATATTTTTATACGATAAAAAATATCTTACGTCGCAAAAAAGTCAACGATAACTGGAATTTTTGAATTTTTTACACGTTCATCAAAATCTTTATGATCCTGAACCTTAAATGTTGATGAAACAACAGTTTCTTGAGCTGGAGCATTTGCTAAATTTCTCACATTTACTGCACTTCTAGCAGCTCTTACTGCTCCTCGTATCATGGTAATTTTTGTTATAAAATCACAGTTGGGTAAATATAAAATCACAAATTTAAAAACAAAACAATTGAAAGTATTAAACAACAATCACAACAATATTTAAACGTGAAATATTTCCTTTAGCAAAATAACCTCTTATTTCTTTTAAAGAAATTTATTCGATATTTTTAAATGCTTTAATACTTCTTTCTGATTGGTTGGATATTCAATATTGTCCTAATCAAGAGCCAATCAGATGTCGAAAACAGGTTGGCGTTCCCACTGTTGCCAACTAATATAATTTGAATTTCACTTTTAGGCGGGCTTTCGTCAGTAAAGAAAGCAAAAATTTGCAAAAAAAACCGTTACATAATAAAATTTCTTAAAAGTGTTGAAATTTACTAAAGATGTGGAATAATTTAAGTGTGTTTGGTGTTTTCAGTATCACGTGTGTTTCAGTGTTTAGAGTCAGTGTGTTTGAATAGTGTTTCGTGCTAAAATATGGAAGTTTTCAATCTTGGCATTTTTCCACTGGTTCCTGCCAATTGACCAAATTGATGTAAGTTTGTGGGACTTTCAAATATTTTTGAATTTATCGTATTTTCGAGTCTTTTCAACTGTAAAAACGGTAATTTGTTTGGTATTTTATTTGGATATGACGATAATGACATGGATTTCTTTGGAGCCCAAAGCGTCATGGGTTTCTAACCTCCAAATTGAATCCCCCATTGTTATGGTCGCCATTGTGTAAAAGTTCACTGTTTTGCTGTTATGCATTGTTAAAACTTTAAATATTGTTTGTTTTTCAAGTTAATTGACATGGGAGTGAACAAAAATCAGTTTATTTAATGTTCTTCATTATAATTTTGTAATTAGAACATTGAAACAGTAGTACTTTGTGAATAATGAGCTTTCTTGTCGTTGACCGGTGAGTAACAACAATAAATTACAAATAGAATCAATACTGCGATATTGCCTGTAATTCTAGTAAAAGGCAAATACTTTTTTGTAATAAACTTATTATGTTCATATTTCTAAAATTAATTATTGCGTCAAATGGTTATTTTCTAATGTCTCGTCCCGGACTGTTATCTAATCCGTTAAGTCAGATATTTTTTGTTGACTTGTGTTTTCATTTCTAGTTTTCTATCAAAGGGCAATGGTTTGATGAACTCATTCTTTGGATATAAGCCAAGATTCAAGAGTTATAAGCTCTCTTCACGTCATTCTGGATTTCTAATCACAGCATTTCATCGAATGAACAATTCGCGTACTATTATGTCGAAATGAGGGGATTTGTTGACTCTATATTCCAAGAAAAATAGTTCAGATTTTATTCCTTGTCTGATTTTCGATTAACAAAAGTATGGAACAACAAGTTAATTTTGTTAATAAATTTCCTTTTTCAAAGGAAATATTTCAATATTTCAAAGAATATTGTTATTTGATAATTTATCTTGTCTTGTTTTTGATTGGTTTTCGATTTTAACTTTGATTCCTTAAAGCTTGCTCGTTGTTTATTTTTCTTTCATTTTCTGGATATATATTTCTTGTGTCAGGCTGCACGAATTAGTGAAAAAGCATTTTGAAAATGTTTAAACATAATTTAGAGATGGAAATCTACATTGTTGTCTTGTGCGTAGAAAATCTTTATAGTGAGAAGAATAGAATGAATAGATGGTGTTATTTTCAGGCTTTGAAATCATTCATAACATCTTGGTCATGATAATTTTGCTTCCACAGTTTCCATATCGTTTTTGTTTGATGTAAAATCATTTTTTTCTCAGAATTTGTATGGGTTCTCAAGGTATTTCAACGGTCGAAGGCAAAGAATGATAAAAATCATTTTTAGTGTCATGGGATTCTTCCGAACTTTGAAAAATTAGAATATACTTGAACAATTATTGTGAAAAAATTATAGTATAGTATTATAGTATATTTATAGTATATTTATAGTATATTTATAGTATATTTATAATTATAATTAATTTATAATAACTTGTAATAGAACATTAAAAATAACTAGGCTTCTCTATGAGGAAGTAAAAATTAGTGAAGTTCTATTAAATTAAAATTTACTAAAAATTATTTAGCTCGCAAAAATTAGTGAAGTTCTATTAAATTAAAATTTACTAAAAATAATTTAGCTCGCGGGTTACTAATCAAAACAAAATGATGTAATGTGAAACTATTTTTGTAATAATAATGTTTCCTCAATGACTTCATGGTTCGTAGATATTTTTGTAAAAATATCTACAGAATTAAACGAAATGATGGAAAGGTTTGATCATCATTGACATAAACACTGTCATGATCTATTGACAAGACGCAGAAAATAGCACCTTTGTGCTGATTTTTTTTCACAATGTCACAAGATTATATTTTACAAAAATAGATTTATTCCAAAAATGATGATTTCGCGTAAAATATAACATTGTAAAGAAATTATATTAGTACTAATTACAAAATGTTTTTTACACAAAAGAATTTCTTTACATAATTATTTTGTATGAAAGTAAATTTTGACGAAAATTTATATTTTAGCACAACCATTTTTAGCTCTTTTTATTTTATTTATTATATTTATTTATTTTATTTTTTATTTTAAAAATGCAACACTTTTACATAATTTTATTTTCGATAACACTTTCAAGATTATACTGTTATGTAAAAATGTTGATTTTTTTTCAAAAAAGTACAATAGAAATTTTCTTTTATACGTATATTTTCTTCTTTATCTCATGGGCTATTTTTATTCAGAAAATGAGACAGTTGAAGGTGATAGAATGTCGTAAAAAATGCATCATGTAATTTAAATTCACATGTAACCTTACATACTTTACCGTAAACGCAGTTTCCTCATTTCAAAAGCGGATTTCGTTTTTACCAGATTAATGAAAATACCCATCATTGACCGCTTTTACAGAATTGAAAAGGTCGCGAGTTAATAACAAATTTACCCACATTTGAAGGAAATTTCTGAAATTTTTTACAAACTCATTTTTCACATTCTTTTCAATAAGCGTAACAGAATAAAAAACAATTTTTATTTTTCATCTAAGTAAATTAGTTTCTTAAAGTATTTTTTTATATAATTTTGACAAAATTGTATAATTTCAACAAAATTGTTTAATTTTGGCAAAATTGTATAATTTCAACAAAATTGCTTAATTTTGACAAAATTGTATAATTTTGATAAAATTGTATAATTTTGATAAAATTATATAATTTCGACAAAATTGTATATTTTTTCAACAATCATGTAATTTGAAAAAATTAAAAATACTGTATTTATGATTTGCAAAATTTAAAATCATCGCACAAGTAAAGAAATGTTTAACATTTTTGTTTTGAAAAGTGGTATTCTTTATTTAGAAAATTTTTCGAGGACGAAAAAAGATGATACAAGGTTCAATGCCAAATAAAAGTCAACATTTATTTGCAAGTCTTGTAAGCGTTGTACATTTCCGGTGAAATTAGGCACAGACAATGTGACGCCCTTAAATGCATGACGCATGAGATTACGCCATAATAAAAGCCTGTAGAGAGTATGTCTAAATTAACATATGTATACATGAGTCTTGAAGGGGAGTCACTGGGTCACTGTTAAGAGTGCTAAGTCGATCTTTTAGCTTCTATCATTTGTTCAAGATTACTTGCAATGTCAAGTTATTTATTCCTTTGCAAAGTTCTCAACTAACTTTCAAATATGAACGATTTTTTCATATTCTCAGGACTTAATTCAATCCTCAATTTAATTTACACTTCTGATTAATTTGCTCTTTATTTTCCAACTTTAAATGCCGATTATTTAAAAATTTAATGCCAAATAAAACAAACATTTTGAAAACTAGAGAAATATTTTAAAAATTTGAAAATAGTTTTACTCAACTGCTTGCTGCGAGTCTAAATAATTGGAGAATTTTTAAAAATATTTCTTTATTTATTCGACCCATTATTTTTTTTATTTGTTATTTCTTTATTCGTTATTTTTTTATTTGTTATTTCTTTATTCGTTATCTTTCTTTTCGTTATTTTTTTATTCGTCAATTTTTTTTTTAATCATTCATTCTTTTTTTTTATTCGCGGTATTTTATTTTTTTTACTTACGATTGTACATGTGTCTAGAATCTCTTACGGGATATTTCCTAAAAAATATAAATAAATTTCTTATTTTAGTAAAAACTAAATGATAAAAGTGTTCACACATTTGTTTCTCGTATAAATGCAGAGGGTGCTTTTATCTCTAAATCAAACATTTCATGTAGACATTGACCCTTCACTTATTTCCATAATCCAAAAATCAATCAACTGCGCTTTCATCTTACTGCTTTTATGAATTTTTGTCAATTTTTTTGGCTTTTTTTATTTTATCATATTTTTAAATAAAAGAATAATGTTTTTCTCATTTTAGTTTTGTAACATTATTTTATTTTTTAACGTTATTTTATTTGTAAACGTTATTTTATTTTTAACCCTATTTTATTTTATCGTTCATTTACAAATGAATAATAATAATAATAATAATAAACTCGGAGTGTTTATATAGACTCGGAGTGATTGATATTTTCCTTATTATTCAATAATAATAATAAAAATTAATTTATTTGATAATTGTTTATTAGTCAACATTTTTACTATCTGTAAAATACTTTATATCTAAAAATGCAATCAATAGTTTTATTTTTTTGACTTACTATTTTATTCGTAAAATTTTGTGAAAAAGTTGAGAATGTAAATAATATTTGCAAGAATATTTGTTATTAGTTACATTTTTTATGCCTCGATCTTAAATGTCGATAATGCGAACTTTCTCTGTTTCGTTGTTTGTACAGTTCAAAGGTGGAAACGGTCTTTTTTTTATTTTTTTCAATTAAAATATATGGATATGACTTAGAATTGGGAGAAGGAAAAATTGACTATTCAAAATCAAATTGTATTAACTGTATTATTGCTATTACTCAATGAAAGTTACAAAATGGAATATTTATAATGAGGATATATAAATTTATAGCTGCATTGTGAGATTCATAGCAGAGTCAGAATTCTTCTCACGTTTATGTTACATAAACAAAGTAATTAAATACGCGATTGTCTGTAGGAAAGTGTGATAAAAACACTCTCATTTCCTAATATTCCCTCCCAATAGTTTTATTCTATTATAATTTAAATATAATCCGGAAACGATCTTTTTCTTTTTGTCAGATTGTTCTTTTCAAAAATCTAATTGACGTATAAATTACTCATTAACAATTAATCTGATCTAATTTTAATCTATTTAAAAATTAGATTTTTGTTAAATAAACATTAATTTATTAATGTATTGATTTAATAAATGTTCATTAATTTAATTAATAGACATTAAAGGGTGTTTCGTTAAAGAATAGAAAGTTTCATTTGACGAGTCGTATTTTAAATTAACATATTTATAAACAAATTTATAAATTGTTTATAAACACAATTTATAAACAAATGTGTGTTATATCAATAGCGTTAAAAAAATTCTCGAAAATTCTTTTTTAAAATTAAATAATATTGATATTGTTAAATAATCATGCTTCAATTAATAATATCTGGCTTTTATAAACAAAAATAGACTCAAAGAAGAGTTTCAAAGAATAAGTTTAGTGTTTGATATTGCTAAATTCGTTTTCTATCTATATGGCATAAAAAATGTAATTGTTCGGAAAATGTTGAATATTGAGTTCAATCCATTTTACTCGTTTCCTGCACCAACCCAAAGTTTTTTTATTGTTGTAAAATAAAGTAACGGAACTCGATAAATTTTTCAGGAAATAAATTGTTAATTTGTTTTTAATTCTCTGGTGTAAAAAAATAAAATTCATTTAAAGTTTAAGAGACAATGAATTAAAAGTCACGATTCTAATTGTTGAAAATTAATTTTAAAAGCCCTTTCTTTCAATGATCAATTTTTGAAAAATATTGGTTCATTTGCAATATCATTAGCAGTCATTTTTTTAAATAAATTAAAATTTTCTTTTTCTCTTGCAAAAATAAAATGTAAAATGTACTTTTATTAACACTGTTTTTTCTATTTTTTGTACCATTAATATTTTTAACAGCGTTTTTACAATTTGTTGTTTTATTACTATTTTTATTAACAATGTTTTTACCATTTTTTGTTTCATTACTATTTTTATTAACACTGTTTTTACCATTTCTTGTTTCATTACTATTTTTATTAGCACTTTTTACAATTTCTGGTTTCATCATTATTTTTATTAAATTTTTTTTATTAATAACTCATTTGTTTATTTTACGTATTTAATAATTATATTTTGTATATATATTTGTATTTTACATTTATTTATTTTTGATTATTAGTTTCAATATAACTATAAATATAATATATATAAAATATATATAAAAATAAAAATAATATATATAAAATATTGCAAATATTGGGGAGTAATTATTTATTTTCATTAAAATGAATTGATTTATAAGGAATTATATGTTACTAGCCTAATTAATGGTAAATGGTGTCAGTCAGATCGTAGCCTTTAACATTCTTGTATTGCATTTATTGCGTAAGAGAATAAACTTCGGAGTGATCCCTTTCTAGATGACCGCTAGGTAGCAGTGATATGATTTTTCATTGACTTCAAAGTACTATTCTAATACAAGTGTGAGAAATTCCCGACTTACACGATTAGAGTTTAATCTTGCATCTCCCTACAAATAAATATCACTTTAAATTTATTTTTTATCCAATCTTGATTACTCATTAAATTACCAACTTCAAAGTTCGATTAAAACATAATCTTGCATTTTCGAAATATATATATTTGATGCCACAAGATTTTTATTGACTGGTTGTATAAACATTAATTTATATCTTGATTTTTATTACATATTCTCAATTTTTCTAAGTGAAGGGAAATCTAAATAGAATCTCTTGCGGTTCAATCAGGTGTTAAATGTTCCGTACACTTATTTTAATGAGGATTGATTCAGATTAATTAATTAGGTAGATACAAGTCTATAATTGCACAATTTGTTGAATTTAATTCACTGGGATTTTTTTCTTATTTAAAGACATTTTTAAATCTCTTTTAACAAAGAAAATAATTTTTATTTCAATAGATTTTTTTGTTTCAATAGATTTTTTTATTTCAATAGATTTTTTTATTTCAATGGATCTTTTTATTTAATTAGATTTTTAGACTTTCTTTGATTCAAATAAATTATTATAGATGTAGAGACATTTTCTTTGTTTCGAACATATTTTTTTTTCTTCACTGTAATAAATATTTCTTGGACTCTATTCAATACTTTGATTTGTGATAAATAAAAACATTTTTCTTCTACAAATCAAATTTTATAAATAAAATAAAATACTATTTCAAAAGGTACTATTTCAAAAGGTACTATTTCAAAAGGTACTATTTCAAATACTATTATTTCTTTGATTTGTAGAAGAAAAATGTTTTAGCTAAAGAAACTTTCTTCGAGTCTTGCTTAAAAAGTTAGAGAAACTTTTTTTGAATCAGAAAAATTATTTTTGTGATTTAAAAAAAAAGATTGCATTGAATCTAAATTAATGAAAGGATTTCTTAAAATTGAATAAAAAAATTTGTTTTGGAGGGAGAATTCTACAAAGCACAGAATTATGAATTTTAATTGATACTTTTTGCATTTCGTGATATAATCGGTTTAATAGATATAAAGTTTTTCTATCAAATTCGTGTCAGACAATTAAAGGCGATCAGAGTACGAGTTAAAGAGGCGTTGAAATTAAAACCGCGATAATAAACTTTATAAAATGTTCAGTGGTATGTCGATAATGCACTTGCGCAACGTTAAAATACTGAAGAGCGATGAGCAATGAGACTCAAGAAAATATATGCCATAGATATTCTAGTATTTGCCATTATTATTCTGTCTGCTTTTAATTTCAAGGAAGAATAATAAAAAAAATACGTCATTTTCGCCGAGACCTTGGTTCTTGAGACCAAGGTACATCACGTTTTACTTTTTAAATAAGTCAAATTTAATAATAAAATAATAATAATAATATAATAATAATAATAAATAATAATAATCATAATGATAGTAATCATAAATAATAATAATAATAATAATAATAAACATAATGAAAAACACAATGATAATAAAAAATATTTTTAATAACAAAAAAAATGGATAATAAATCATATTACCGAAAGAGAAAAAATAAAAATGTCTAATTAACATATGTATGTTTTAACCGCAACTTTAATTAAAAGTTCAGCTTGTATATGCATATAGGTTCATACCGAATTCCAAACAGAAGTAAATTTAAGAACTGAAATAAAACATTTTTGTTCCTGTTACTTTTTTAATTTTTTTAATTTTATGTTTGTTTTATTTTTTATTTGTTTTTTTAATAAATAGGTATAAATAATTAATACGCATTTTTTATTTTTATTTAAAAAACTATTTTGCGCCAAACCGAATTTTGTTCTTGGGGTAAAAAAGTAGAGAAAATTATATACTATTAGAATAGTTTAAACTAATTATTATTATTATTATTATTATTATTATTATTTTTTATTATTATTTTTATTATTATTAATACACAGCACTAAAATTTGAAACAACAATTATTTACCTTCTTTGAAAATTGAAATTTTAAACATTTCGATGAAACTTTCATTTAATTAAGGACAGTGTTCTTTTATATTTCTGTCACCCAACATGATCAGATGCAGTCCAGATGCAAATGTACGTATTTAAATTTGTAAATATTTTATGCAAGTTGCAAGTATGACACTAATGGAATTGCTAAACGTAAAACGTGATGTTCAGTTTGTGTATTTTGTGGATATATCAATGCTAGTTTTATAGTAAATCTTTACTTTATTTTAAAAAAAAAACTGCAAAAAAGAAAATCATGCATTTTATAGGATTTGTTGACCATAAAATCAAAAAGCCCTTAGCATTTTAATTTCTTAACTATTTTTTTGTATATCACATTGAAAAATTATCGGTTACATTAACTTTTTATTATTATATTATTATTTATTTTATTTAATTTTTATTATTTTCAATAAAAAAATTTATTTCATTTCTATTTAAAAATGTTAATAAATGACCAGGCTGAAGTCCACAACGCTTTATCAACGAAAATTTTTTAATTTTCTAAAATTATCTATTAAAATTATATTCTTTGGACATTATGTATATTTTAAAAAACTATAAAACTCATTTTGAGTGTACATAGAGGTATAAAATGTCCAAGGAATATAATTTTGGTGGCAATTAATTCTTAAAAATTTTAAACGAAAACATTATTTAATAATGTTTTTGTTGATAAAACGTTGTGGACTTCAACCAGGTAATAAATGTTGATAAATTAATAAATGTATTTTTAAATACAAATAAAATAATGTAGAATAATAAAAAAATAATAAAAAATAATAAAAATAAAAAAAAATTCTCAAAAGAACTAATGACGTAAATTTTATTGTCAAGTTTTATACAATTACATTAATTAAAATAAAATCAAGTTTCAATTAAACTCGACGTTTCCATACAAAAAATGAAATATAAATCTTTTCTTTTTGAATATTCAAGAGCTGTCAAACACTGCATATTTTCCCTAGGGGGAAAAAATATCGCATGCATAGGATTTAATTTAGAAATAAATCAGGAAATCGTGGGTGTATATTAATCGACATTTTGATTGATTTTCTATTTGGTTTGTGTTTTACGTTGAGTGAATTTTGTTGACAAAAGGGAGATGAAGGGCGTAGCGTTCACATGTATATTTGAAAGTAGAAAAATGGGGCACGAAGCCTTGAAAAGTGCGCATCTCTGTAGTTGGAAGAGTAATTGTGTGTAAGAGTGTGTGAATGGGGTAGTTAGATATATAGTGTGGTATACACTATGGGGTCTGAGGGATTGCAAAATAATGAAGGGAGAAAAGCCGTTGGTCGTTATGGTTACCATCGAGCTAGGATTTCATCTAAGAGCTAAAAGAACCATTCATTCGAGAAAAAGTGTATACCCCATTGGCCTTGTCTCTATATTCTATAACGAACCTTTGGATACTCTTATTGTACAAAAAAAAAAGTAAAGAACGTTGTATTTCTCACGGAAGCCTTATCTATTCACTCAGGCATTTGTTTCATTAACTCAAACGATACTTTTCTCTTTTGCTTTTGATTTATATTTTATGAAAATTAACAAAGTGTTTCTTTACATTTAATTATAACGTGTCAATATCTAAGTGGAAAACAGGACATGTTTTTTACAACATTATTTGTTTTAGATATAAATGGAAATAGAATTTAAATAATGTAAGAAACTTTTTTTATAAAAGCAAAAAGAAATACGTTTATAAAGTTTGGAACGTTCATTTGAACGAATTGTTTTCTTTCCATTTTAATTATTTTCAAAAATATACTTCTGTAATGAAAATGAACAATTTTTTTTTAAACAATAATAACATAAAAGTTAATAATTGTCACATAAAAAATATTTTACAAATCAAATTTGAAATCACAAATCTGAATTTTTAAAAACAGAAGAATAAAAATTTCGTACATTTTGAACGTTCAGAACTTTATTTGCATAAAGAAATATTAAGTACAATGAACGAATAAAAAAATAGAAAATCTCTTTGTTTCGAGAAGAAAATATATTTGTCATTTTTAAAATTTATAAAGTTTATAATTTTTGTATTTAGTTGTCTGGCTTTTTAGTTTATTGAAGTAAATTTTGTTTACTTTTTTTTATAAGCTATTTGGTTATTTATTTTATCGAAGTATATTTTATTACATTTTTTACATTCTCATGAATAATGAGAGTGTTTATTTAGCTATTTGAATATTTATTTTATCCAGCAAGTATAAATTTTATTTAATTACAACATATCTTATAAAATATTTAAGTCTTAATAAAAAATGAACCTAATAAAATTTTTTGGCAAAATCTCTTTGCATTTTTTTGTTAACTTCATTTGCAACTTTCAATGTTTTTTATTCTCTGAATTAATATTGATTTATTAATATTTTATACATGTGATAGATATTGACACAGTGTGCATTAAGAAAACGCATTTTTTAAAAAATTAAAAAACGAGAATTTCAAATGTTTATAAAAATTGAGATATAGTGTACTGTTTTTCCCAGGATGATAGTAATATCGATTATTAACAAATTATACTGTAATGAATGTATTAAAATTAATACAAGCTATCAATTAATATATTCATTTACATCATACAAAATTATTTATACACTTACTAGTATATATTAAAGAATGAACTAATAATACGTTTGTGTTAATTAAAATACAATTGATGATGAATTAGTATTTATTTCATGAATAAAATACAAAATGTAATTAATAATAGGTACCTACAATAACTTATTTTGTTCACTTAGAAAACTTTTTCAAATTTAATTTACCTACTCTCTTAATCTGAATCAGTGAAATTTCACTGATTCAATTTTAGAGAGTAAATAAAATTTGTTTGAATCAAATAAAAGAAGTTTTTTTTCTAAAATGTATTTTACATCAATAATTTTAGAGTCAAAATATATTTTTCTCCGAGTTAATATATCTAATATATTATAAAAATATATTTTGGTCCGAGTTGCAAAAAAATATTTTGTGCAGAGTTAAAAGAAATGCTTTACTCCGATTTAAAAAAGAATGTTTTGCTCTAAAAAGAATGTTTTGCTCTAAAAAGAATTTTTTGATTTTAAAAAGAATGTTTTGCTTAGAGTTAACAACATTTTTTTCAGAGTTAAAAAAATTTATATTTGACTAAGAGTTGAATAAAAACATATTTATCTCAAATTCAAATAAATATTTCTTTGATTCAAAATTTATTTAAATTGAAAAAAAAATAATTTCAGTCGAAAGAAGCCTAAGGAATTGAAATTTTTTTCTGTGCAAATTCTTCGTCATCAACTTATCTATTTATAATTAAATGAATGACTACTTTTTCTATTGCAAGACAATTAAATGTGACTAATAGTCATTAGTTGAAAAAAAGCAGGTATTATTTAAAATTTTAAATTCTATCTCAGGATGATTCATGATTGAAAAGTCAGTAAACGAGTTACGTAATGAGAGCATTAAAGGAAAATTCTTGACAACTTTTTTTCGCTGATTAAACGAATTTACAGTTTGATTGATTTACAATTTGTTTATTAAATTTTTAAAAAATTAAAGTACTTATGTTTCTTTCAATGCCACGGTAACAAATTATTGTATGCAATTTTTTGAACAATCTTCTTTAATATTTTTACTGAAAGCTTCCGGCTTGTGCTTCATTTTTGTAATGAAGCATTTTCTTTTTTTTTATATATATATTTCTATTTTACATTCTATTTCTTATTTAATATCAAAATTTAGATAGATATATTTCCTTGATATTGCATTTAATTTTTTTGTCAACTGCTGGCATAAAAAAGAAAATGTTTTAATCTTGATAAAGATTAAAAAAGTGGGTCAAAATAATTCTTAATTCAGATGCATGTTTTTGTCATTCTCTCATAATTTTAACATTTTGAAAGATGTTAAGGTCACTAATATAAATGTATAATAAAAGTTAATGAAAAGTGTTCTACAAATATAAAAGAGAAAAAAGTAAAAAAGAATTCTTATTTTTATATTTTATTTTTATTTCTTTTTTTATTATTTATTTCTTTTTTTATTATTTATTATTTTTTCTTATTTTTCTTCTATCTATAAAAAATTCGAATTATTTAAGCCATCAAGTGAATATTTTTGTAAAAATTGTGAATGTTTTTATTGTTTAATAACTTGATTTCAACTACATAATTCATATTTATCCAAATAAAAGACAATTAAAGTTCAAATTGTAATTCTTTTCAATGTAAAATATAAAATATAAAAATATAAGAAACAATATAAAAACTTTAATCCATCCAAATGTAAATTGTCATTTTGTAAATTTGTATTTCTATCCATATTTACTATTTGCTATTTAACGTACTTTTTCTCTTTTGTTAATTACAATCCAAACTATTATTGTAGTTATGAATATTTAAATAATTATTATATTGTAGAATTAAATATTCTAAATGCTTAGAAAAATGAATTTGAATGTTCAGAAATAATGAATAATAACAATAAAAATAGTGATTGATTAAAACTTCAAAAAACACCCAAAGGAACAAGAAGACAATGTACAGAAATTAATTACTGAATATATTACTTTTCTAATTGATGGCTTCAACCTAACTCTTAGAAATTGAATTAAAAAGACCAATTAACTATGAAAAAGTAGCAGAAAGGCGCATAGCGTGATCTAGCAAAGAAAACTCATCAATGGCTGTTCTAGTTTTAGATTGCGTTTTTAGTGGAGATATTTTTTTTCCTTTTTTTTTTTATTATGAGGGCAGTAAAATGTCGATGCTCGCGTTGGTGTTTACATGAAGAAGCGAGAAAATCACGTGATATCTCGTGCATCATATTAGGATATATGTATAGGCCTAGAGTTGGGTGCAGCACCTGTAAAAGCGCAAACATAGTCAGGGTTTGCTAACAGCAAGGGTCAAACGTTTCTGATGTCCATTATGTGGCGCAATGACCCAATTTTGTCTCTTCTTATAAACGAAGTTGCTTCTCCTTTTCTACTTTTCCTGATTGCTTCAAAGTAAACATCAAATTTCCTCTTTTATTCTTTCTATTGTCTAATATTGTCCCACACTCATAAAGAGTAAATTCTCTTCGCAAAAAAACTTTCCTTCAATGATTGCAGTGTTAGATAAACATTACTTGCAAAAGAAGTGAAATTTTATTATTGTTTGTTAAAGAAATTCTTCTATCTCTCATTTTTCTTTCGGTTTCTTCTTCCGGGTTTCTTTCTTCTAAAAAATTAGGGACGGAAAATTAAACAAGAATGAAAACTTCTACGAGGAAGGGATATGTTGTTGGAAAAATGATATCGAACGTTTATTGATAAACATAAGGCTAAGAAAAGTTGTTTTGCTTCTTTAAGGTCACATTTTTATAAACTTTTTAAAATTGTTGACAGTAGTTGAGGAGATTAATATTATTAAATTAGCAAAGAATTCCAAAAAAGAACAAAAAATAGAAAAGAGGGAAATTAAAAGAGATATAAAGAAATTAGAAATGAAATGAATTCTGTCGTACATTTTTAAAAAAACACTATCTACGAGAGGTCAAAAAATCTATCTACAAAAAGTCACTATCTACCTCTTGTAGATAGTGTCTTTTTAAAAATTGTAGAACAGAATTGTACAGAATTGTTACAGAATTATAGAAGAAAATAGAATTAGAAAGACATTGGAAGCGAATGAGCGAAAACGTAAAAAAGAAATAAGAAATACGAAAGAGGGTTACAGAAAAGAAAAACGCGTAGAAGTGAAGGAATAAATGAAATGCTGAAAAATAAAAGTCAATGGGGTTTATTAATGTATGTAATTGTCGCAAATGAAGAACTTTGAGTAAAAGAATCGTTGTAATTGAACCCAGAGGTTAATAGAGAAATGAAATAGTCTGTAAAATTACAATTGTGGTGAGTTTCCAATTATGTCTGCAGGGCACAGTAGGACTCACTTGTTTCAAACAATCTAATCTTGTCAGAAAGAAAACCGCAATGGTTTATTATGTACAATTATACAGAGTTTATCATTTGCCTGAAAATGAATTTACGATTTAGTATAACTAATTTTGCATTTATCTACATTTTGCATTTATCTATATTTTTCATTTATCCATATTTTGCATTTATCTACATTTTGCATTTATCTATATTTTAAATTTATCTACATTTTTCATTTAGGTATCTTCATTTTGTATTTATCTACATTTTGTATTTATCTACATTTTGTATTTATCTACATTTTGCATTTATCTTCATTTTATATTTATCTATATATACAATTCTACCGATTTGGAAATAATTTTAATTATCTTTAATGAAGAGTCAGTTTTCATTTAGTGCATAAATGTTATATTGCAATATGCAGTCATACGTTAATGATCACTTATAACATGTTACTCAGATATTTTTTTATATAGGAAAATTTTGTAGCATTCGTCCTTGAGGAAGCAGAATTGAAGTGTAAAATCGAGGAATACATTAACGTTTAGTTTAGAGCAATAAAATTCAAATTCTCCTGCATTAGACATCCAGGAAATGAAAGACGCATTGTGCCGCATTGATTTGTGGCCTATTTTTTTAAATGGACTTTTCTGTTCTAGAAATATTGCAAAAATGTCGAAAATTTAATTTCCACTGACTTTCAGCATCCAGAGTTTAATTTTAAAACCAAATTGTCTCACCCTTGTTTTCAGCTGAAAAATGTATCATGTTTTAGTAAATTTGGTTTTAAAGTATAAACTTTGTTTTGACTGTGAAGTAAGTTTTTTGTACCAAATAGTTTCTTGTGATGGTTTTTTTTGTGAATTGTACTTTGCGGAGAATAAAGAAACAGTTAATTTAAGATAAAAGAGAAATTAAAATGCAAATCATAATTGATGAATCACAATTTACTGACTAACAGACACTTTATACTCGACACCTAATTTGCAATCAAATGCATGGAGGAATTTTGAATTTCAATTGTGATGAGATAAACTAGGAAATAATTTATATCCTTGTCTTGTCTGGGTGACAAACTTGTTTTTCATTAAAAGTAATTGTTTTCACTAAAATTCATTAGATTGCAACGTTCATTTTGGAATAAATTTTTCAGATGTACGGAAAATATTTAGATTCTGGTAATTTATTCGATTATATTGCTTCCTCGTGGAAGGAGTTCTGTTTTATTGTTTTTTGCGTTAAAGAAGATTATTATAAAGACAATTGTAATGTGCACTGTGATTCAAGATCGCACGCAACTTGCGGTTTTCTTATAAAACGCTAGATCTTGAAGTGAGAGCTTTAATGAAACGTTACACGCATACTTTACACTTTTTATTATTCCAAGTTACATGGATTGTGTAATCTGAACTGTACACCACTTATTTAGTAGCATTATGTCACTTTTTATTTTACATTTTTTCTCTCTTTTTTTTCTTTTCTTTTTCTTTTCTTTCTCTTTTCTTTCTCTTTTACACCTTAAAACCAAAATGACTAAAAAAATAGTAAGTTTTGCTTCTGAAAACAAGAATGAGCCAATTTTTGGTCTTAAAATTAAGCCCTCGATGCTGAAAGTCAGTATGGAAATTAATTTTGCGTCTCTGTTTTTTCGAAGATTCATTATTTTGGGCATAAATTAATTTTGAGGAAAAATTATTTAGTTACGTGACGAATTTGAATTTAAGAAGGAATTTGATTCATTCGTTGATATGAATAATAATTTAGCGCTTGAGTGGTCACGTGAAAAGTCAATTTAGCTGCCCTTTGGGAATTATACTTTGATAACCCCTCACGCAGTTATTGAAGGGTAAAGTTTACACATAGAGTTGCTGGGGTTAGCAGAGTAGAAGCATTTTTAGATTTTCTTCATCCCTTCAAGTATAATCAAATTCCTCTGATGGTTAACCCCTCAAAATATTTTCGCTTTATTAAATATGCATCCATACGTGTATAACCATCACACGTGTATAAAAGAGCTTCCCGATAGTCTGAAAATTCTGCAACATTTTGCATTATGCTGCTTCAAAGATTCTAAAAATAATAATACATATATGCAAATTTGAAAAGTATTTCCAAAATTGTTATTGGTTAGTTTTGTATATCACATTCCCAAAGAAAATGTTTCTCAAATTCAACTTGAATGTATTCAATTGATATCAAAAGTATCAAATAATTGATTAGTATTGATTATTATATTTTAGTATTGATTATATTATAGTATTGATTAGTATTAATATAATTAGAATAGTATTGATCAAGATTTTGTAATCAATTCGATACTTTTGGGACCAAATTAATACCTTTTGGTGGGAAGTTGATATTTTTGTGTAAAATGTGCTTCGTAGAACTATGTGGATTATCCACTCTCAGCAGCTAGTAATTTTCGTGTAAATCGAGAGGCTAATTGAGTAATTCTTTTGCATATGAAGATGTCGTTAAGTTTGTTAGACACGAACAGAGTGTGTTTTGATGAAAAATATACAGTTGGAATTTAATAATACGTAGAACATGTATCAGCATCTGATCACTAATCTTACTTACTCGGAACTCATTATGTGAAGTCAATGCTTACTTACGCGCAAAAAAATTGAGAACAGATCTCTTGTAAATGTCTGAACATCTATTCGTCTTTGTATTTCCATTTGCTACATTGTAAACCACTTGTCCGTAAATCACACGCGAGTCCAGGGAAATCACGTGTACTTCCTTTCAGATCCTTGGGAAAAGTCGAACGTACACACTATAAACTAATTTCTTTCAGTTACTGTAAGAAAATCACCTTGACCGAGAAATTTGTTCAATCCAAGAATATGTTTAATTTAATTCCCATTAATATCAACTTATGCCTATCATTAAGACCGTTTCCTTAAATATACTAACGACTTGAATAAATTTGTTTATTAAATTATTGAACTTTTTGAAGAAAACACCCTTTTATTTCTGTATAGAAAATTGTGTAGATAAATGTTATTATTAAGTAGAAAAACGTTTTTTTGTTTATAATTTATTTTTGAGAAAAAAGGTTGTTAGTTTAAAACAAGTTAATTATGGTTAATATTATTAATGTATATTAATGATATTAATGTATTAATGATATTAATGTATATTAATGATAATTATGTATATTAATGATATTAATGTATTAATGATATAAATATTATTAATAATTAGTTTGTAAACCAATTCCACTTCTGGACCAAAAGGTTAAATATTAATATACAATATTACTAATATTAATTAAGTCCTTTTTACAATGATTTTGTTCTAAATATAGTTACAGAATTTTACTGCCTCAAGTACATTTTTTTGTTTGTTTTGAATATAGATTCTGCTTTAAATAAATTCTTGAACCAAATCATACATAAATTGTTTTAAATAAATTTTTACACGTATATAATTAATATGTAAAGGAATATCTAGTTTATAAATTATAATTATTTAGTCATTACATTGGCGTTTGTGCACTTCCGTAATAATTAATTATGCAGAAATATTTATTCAAATTTATTCCTATGACTGTGTCATTAAGACTAGAAAATAGCTGACGTCCTCCCCAGTTTCATTATTGTTAGAAACTTAATTTTTGTTTCTGCTTATGGTGGACGAAATAATTAGTCCCATTATGTTATTTTCCAACTATAAAACATTTACGCACGTTATGCAAATTAGAAATGAACACGTTCAATTGTACGTGAATCCGAGGCCTTGAAAGAGTACTCCATGTTACATATAAATTCCTAGAATTTTTATCTAACTTATTATGCATTTATAAGATCCAGACCTTATTGCGAAAGTACAATTTTCGTTCAATTACTTTGATTGAATTGCTCCAGGGTCACTCTAATTGAGATTCTTCAGACCACGTAAATCTGATTTGCTCGTATATTTAGTTTACTTATATGTATTTTATAATTCTGTCCAGATTCCTCGCCAATATCGGATAATGCAAAATTTAGTAATTATATTTTTTGAGTAGAAATTACTTTTCTTAATTAATAACGGATATTCTGGGGTTTATTTATATTATTTAAAGATTTAAAATCACAGTGTTCCGTGAGGATCACATTGATCCAATCTTAGAAGAGAAATTGTATTTCTTTATAAAATCGTCAATATCCATGTAAAATTGTACTTCTTCAGAAATTACATTCCTTAATTAATGACGAATATATCGTTATTTTTGTATATCATTTATCATGATATACATGATTATCTTTGATATATCATCAAAGACCAATCTTAGAAGAGGAACTTTATTTCTTTAAAAACTATTCTAATATCGAGAAAAAGAAAATGGTATATATTTCGTAAAATTAACTCAGAAAACTAGAAATTTTTGTATGCAAATATTGTACTTGTTTTTGTATGGTATAACATATTATATCATACAAAAACTAAATATACCCCCCCCCCCATTTCTCTTTTTCTGTCCCTTAGAGTGTCACGTAATATGTTGATTTCATCTTAAGGTCAGTCACGTCGCAGTAGAGGTAGGGGGTTTTGATAGTTCTAAATTCATGTGACTTAATATGTGTATTGTTAATTTCGGTTTTATACTTAAGATTAATTTTTTGAATGAATTAAATTAAGTTTTGAATAAATTAAATTACGTTTTGAATGAATTTAATTAAGTTTTGAATTAACTAAATTAAGTTTTGAATGAATTAAATTAAGGTCGTAATAGAATTCAGTTTTCAATTAATAAAATAAAATTGCAAGTATAATACAATTAAGTTATGGATGAATAGAACTAAGATTTGAAGGAATACAATTAAATTTTGAATGAATAAAATTAATATTATAAGGAATAATTGAATTTCGAATGAATAAAAATAACATTTCAAGGAATATAATTAAATTTTAGAACTAAATTTTGAATGGATAAAACAGTAGTCTTTTAAAAAAATAGTTGTTTAAGGAATTAAAGAATTTGTCATTGAATGTATATGATTAGAAAATTTATTCTTGCCTATTACAATAAATTTGAATAGGAATTGTAAGAATCATTGATAGTATCGAGTTTAAAGACGACCTTTGGGGCTGTCAATGGATTTCCGGAACTTTATTAATATCTGTTTTTGTTCGTCCACATTTTTAATCTTGCTCCAACATCTTCGAATACTATCATTTAAATTACATGATCCAGATCCAGACTTCATTCGAACTCTTGAAACTCGTTAAGATACCCCACATTTGGAATCTCTAACACCCATTTACATTCGGTATATATCTTAGATCTTCTTTGTGAGACTAAAAATGTGTGACAACCTGAAAAATGCCTTTCAGCTTGGCGCCATTAAGTTTTTGGAGTTTTATGGCCACAATTATATTTCAACAAATTCGTTTGCGTGCAGGAATTTATTTAAATTATTATATTTAAAGTATATGTATTTATTTGAAGTCTGTATGACCGTGTACTGTATTTATTTAAAGTATATTTGGTATATTTTAATACGGAAAGGCTTCTGAAGTGTTTTCTTTTAATTAGGTTAAGTAACATATAGGGTTCGAAACCCCTATATATAGAAATTAACGGCCTTTTAGGCTCAGTTTTAATTTATGTTTCATTTTATGAAAAGATCGAACACGTGATGAAAATCATGGATAATATATGAAACTGAAGTTTGCAGTTAAATTTTTTCTAATAGACAAAAAAGAATTTTAAGATGAAACTTTGAAAAAGAGGTCATAAGATCACAAGATTGAAAAAGAGTATCATATAAGGACCAATGGTCTGGTTTCAAAATTGAAATATCTTATGTCCTTTAAGCTATATGTAATAACAAATGTATATTAAAATATTCCAGTGGGAAATTACCATCGGCCCAAGCTTGAGTATCGGCAAATTTCCCATTGGGATAATTGTTTCTTAATTTTAAAAGGACATGGGACATTTTAATGTTGATACCAATACTCCTGATATTCTTCTTCATTCCTGAAATTTCATCTTAAAATTCGTTTTTGTCTATAGAAGAATTTTAAAAAATATGATCGGACAAATTGTTTCCTTGTTCTTCGTAAACGAAAAGAAAAACGTTTCCAACTTCAGTATGCTGATCTTATAAGATCAGCAGGATCTTATAGATCCTATAATCTATAGAATACTATAGATATACTAGCGTAGGATAGATGATGGATGATAAAGATTTTGTAGATTTTAGATCAATAAGCGAAAGTATGATCATTATTATTGACGAGGGTGTTACAAAAGTACACAAGGTCTATTAAATAGGAAAGCGAGAGCTATATAAAGTGTGTGTATAATGAAATGTCTGATCTGTAGACTATAAACTTCAGAGAGTTCCAATAGACACTATAGACAGGATAAGGGCCACGTTCTTCCTCTATCATCTTTCTCATTTACTTCTTGGCTTTTACTATCCGCGTAATAATGGGCCAGACTATTTCTTCACTTAAGTTGCCTCTCGCAGTTCACTTTGTCGATTCTATTTTGAGAGTAATGCGGTTTCACTGGGGCACTGGGAAACGGAAGACGAGCAGAAGGTGCGGCCTTTGCCCATTTATTGACGTTAAAATGAGGTTGCTTCAAAACTATATTCTATGCATCTCTTATTACCTTTTAACATACATTGCAAAAAGTCATTGTTGTGCTTACATTAGCATTTCATTGCGAAAAAGAATAATTAAGTGACAGTGAAATGTTAATAGACGATTTATTAAATGTTAATGGCGTCATTTTCGATATATTTTAATTGATGAATGTATGCAAGCACCTGTCGTACTCTTCAAGCCGGCTTGCATACTTAATCAGTGGACCACGATAAGGTAGTCACGAATAACGCGAGGGTGCGCCAACCAAGATAGACAGATAGACCTGAATTTATTTCCTGTACTGAAGAAACAATAGTCACGTTCATTGGAATGTTCCTTTTACACTTGGCTTCTGTCTCAGATTAAATTCAGTACATTATTCGTGTCGCCTTGTTTTCAAGCTATTTTCGTTTTCAAACCAGATCCACGCGTGTTTTCCAATTATTATTATTTATTATTATTTTTTTTTACAAAACAAATGTAGGAAAGGAAAATGTGACTTTACGCACGTTATTATTATTATTATTATTATTATTATATTACATTCTTTAAATAAATATGAGCGAGTAGAATTGGTTCGAGATCTTTGATTGTCAAAAATCTGTAGTTAGCAATTTTTCGGAATAGTTTATAAAATATTTCTTTAAATAAAAATAATTGAATTATTGTTGATAAATAATAATAATAATAATAATAATAATAATAATAATAATAATACAATTTTTGTTATAAGGGTTAAGCAATCTAAGAATAAATCGAATAAAATATAATATTGGGCATAAGCCCCTATATGGTATTAAATAAATAAATATTATACTATTGAAAATAATATATTATTTTAAAGAGCGACACATAAAATATAAAGTAGGGAATCTAATTTGTAATTTCTAATTAGTTCGATTCAACGATATTAGGAGTATCCAATAAAATGTGTAGTTAAACAAAGGTTGCTTCGTCATCGCACATTTTATTTGACATTTCGGAAACAAAGTTTAGGGAAAGTTAGCTTGTAGTAGTATATTGATCCTGAATCGAAGGTAATTAGGTTTAGATACCAGATATGAAAGATATATTAAGGAGGGAGTTCCCTGTCGACAGTATCTGATTTTAAGGAAGAGAAATTTTATTCCAATGAGTCAATAAGTCTAGAAACATTTAGGAAGTATTTTTAAGGTTAAATTAATGTTAAAAATTGATTTCCAACCAAATGATTTTCTTCAAAATTTATTGATAGTCATCTTTATACATTGAGAACACTATAGGGAAAAAATTTGTTTAAATCAAACAAACATTTTTTTAATTTGCGGACAAACAAATGTTTATGATTATTATTATTATTATTATTATCATTATTTATTTTTTTATTTTTTTTATTTTTAATTTGCGGTCAAACAAATGTTTATGATTATGATGATGATTATTATTATTACTATTATTATTATTATTATCATTATTATTATTATCATTATTATTATTACATATTTGTATCAACTTATAATTATTAAATAGTTACATTTACACGTAAATTATGTTACACAATTTAAAAATATTTTAAAGCGTATATCGACTTTTAAAAATACCTTTCGGTAATGTTTTTAAAGTTTTATCTATTAGATATTTTTGCAGTGTTAAACGTTAAATTGAGCAATTACGCAAATGTTCATTTCGCGAAGACAAATATATTTAAGTTTTCCTTGACGAACTGCAAAATATTCTTTGATACTTTTCACTTTGTTAAAGCTTAGTAAGCTTTGAACAACGTTCGCAACATTTGACCACTTTTATACCAACGATTCAAAAATATTAATGTATCATCAAGCGGAAAATTAAAAATGTTTTTACCAAAAAAATTTTGATACACAATTTGTTAAATAATACAAATTTTAAGAAACCCTTTGAGATAAAAATTCGAGAAACAAAAAAAAAATGTTTTTATATGAAGTTGATAAAAAATGTTGTAGACTTCAATTTCGGAGTTTTGAAGGCAAAATTTCCAATCCATTAATTGGGATTTTTACACAGCAAAATTTTTATAGGTGTTTTAAATTATGCTGAAATTAATATTGAGAAGCAAAAATTGTAGCAGTTGTAAAATGTGGTAGTAAACGTAGTATAGTAAATCTATATTTACTACTACATTTACTAGTAGTAAAATGTCGTAGTAAAAACTCACCTTCAAGTAGAAATTTAATTTTGAAACTGGAATAGAAAATCTAAATTTAAATCTTGAATTAAAAGTTTAAGTTTGAAAAGTTAAGTGATTTTGAATGGATATTTTACTATTCATAAAAACTAAGTTTCGCACTATTTTCTTGATTTTCAAGTAGTTTCCCAACTGTTAACATATTATTATTTTCCAACTAAACAAGCAGATATCCGTATCTTGACTTTACAAAAGTATAAAATTTCTTCGCATTTCATTGCTCAGTAATTCTAATGAGGTTAGTTGTGATAAGTTTTCAAACATCTCCATTAACGTATTGAAATATTTTCCGATGTTGAAAATACCAAAAAATGTGTCCAATTCCAAAAGAATGTTTGGAACGAAAGAATTTGTTGAAAAATAAAAAAAAATTGATAAAAATTCAAAAAGCTGTTGAGAAATTAAAAAGACTTTAAAATTTCAAAAAAGTGTTGAAAAGTCCAGAAAAATTGTTAAAATTTGTTGTTCTGTAAACCTTGTTTTGATGTTAATTTTCCTTGTCAAAGTTGTCAAAATAGAAGACATCATTTAAATGATTTATGACGATAATTAAAGCTCATAATATTTTATTTTCATTGACTATTTAACCCCCGTTTTTTAAATCACTTCTTGCTTCCTCGTTCTCTTTTTATCTCAAAGTTAATGACCAGAAAAAAATGAAAACTATGGGTAAATTAATAGGTACTTAAAATGTAACCATTTCAACCATCTTTAGAGCTCTTTTAAGAATTAGCTGACAATTTAAGTGCACTTAAAATTTAATAGAAAAAGGAAACTATTTATTATTTGTAAGAGTAGTTTTTTTTATCCAACATGACTCATATTTTTTGTATGGATATGATAATTTATAGATATTTTAAAAATATTGTTGACGCAAGTATATTTATTTTACTGTCGAAGTTGAAGTCCACAACATTTTTGATCAACGATTTCAATTAAAAATATTGTTCTGTTTATTTTTATTTCTTTTCAATTTTTATTGCAAAGCGTTTTTTGAAGTTTATTATAATCAACAAATTTTATAAACAAAAGTTTATAGGCCAAAAGTGTTTATAATCTTCCGCTTGATGACATTAATGTTTTTTTAATCGTTGATAGAACGTTGTGAACTGAATCCAAGATTTTATAAACTTAATTTTATTAAGTATATAAATGAAGTGATAGACAAAGGAGAAATTTTGCTGTGTTAAAAAACAATAGTTTCTCTACGCGGAAGCAGTAATTGTATATCTTAAAAAACTATATAGTTTTTGTCTCTGTGGACAAAACATACTTGACTAGCTTGCATGTAGGGTCGAATATTATATTAAAAACATAAGTGCTCCTGTCACGTAGAATCCGCTTGAATAGACACGTGCACCTCGCAGATGTTCAAAATATTACCAGGATGGGCAGGGATTTATAGAATTAGATACATATATAGGTATATATATATATATATTTGTCATTGAGTATAATAAACTCAGAAAAGGAAAAAAATCAATATAAAATGCACATCTATGCACGTAAGTGTAATATCTAGGATAGACACATATGAAGGAACTGGCATTCAATTTTTCTGATGAATTCGTTGAAAGTCCTGTGGTTTATTGAGTCACGCAATGGTTTAAATTTTACTCACTCATTGTCATTTAATCTACTAGGCTTCGCTCATTGTCCTATTAATTTTAAATAAAATCCTTTTTTTTACACGTACTCCACTTTTCATGATTTTTTTTATTCAACTCTTCGTAAAAATCTTTCCGCGTAGAAATGTTTATACAAACGTATTTTGAAAATTGAAATTAATACTTAATTTGTTTTGTGTTAATTACTTTGAAATTTAATTCGTTTGTTTAATTACTTTGAAATTTAATTTGTTTTGTTTAATTAATTTGAAAATTATTTATCGTTTTGTTTAATTAATTTGAAATTTACTTAGTTCTGTTTATCTGTTTAATTAATTTGATATTTACTTAGTTTCTTTTAATTACTTTGAAATTTATTTAGGTTTGTTTAATTACTTTCAAATGGAAAAAGAGATTTCGAAATTTAAGCAAAGGCAGAATGTAACGAGATTAAA
>WNHD01001412.1:0-34174 GCA_011057455.1 Ganaspis sp. Gsp50
TTAAGAATAGGGCATTAAATTAGCCCTAATTGAGCCTTAAATTTTGGTATATGGATTATTGATTTTTTCGAAAGTGGTGCTGCTAGGTTTACGTACCTGGAAATTTCCCGTGTTTTCAAGTAAATGGTTACCAAGAAACAAATTATTGACATTATTTGCATAAGAAACATAAATTTTCTATTTATGAAAATTTTTCTATTTTGAAAATATGTATTTTCAAAGGGACGAGCTTTCGACACAAGCTAAGCCGCAATTTATTTATTTTTTCGGAAATTATCAACTTTGATGAAATAATTAGTTTATCAAATTTGTTTAAATTATTATTTTGTTTAAATTATTATTTGTTTTGATTAATTTATTTGTTTTTCAAAAATAAATTAATTAGGTTTACAATTTTTTAATATTTGTCGATATTAATATACAGTCAACTCTATAAATAGTGCCACTAAATTCTACGAAAAGTGCTGCTTTTCTTGTGTCCTCACTCGAGCGTCCTTTGTTACCTTTATGCAAATTTGTGCAAACACTGCAAAAACAAGTGTCTCATTTTGAGACGTTTTGTCCCCATTTTTGAGACACGTACGTATCTCAAACACGTAGAATGTCTCATTTTGAGACGTTTGTCCCCATATTTGAGACACTTGTTTTTGCAGTGAATCTGTGGCGTTATTCGTAGAGTTGAGTGTATATTAATTTTGATAGTGAAATTTGTTAATTTCTAATATTAATTAGTATATATCAATTTTAAAATAATATTAATATTAATTAATATTATACGTAACTAAAACTATCATTATAATAATTAATATTATTATTAATATTAACATTAATTAATATTATTAGTATTATTATTATTATTAATATTAACATTAATTAATATTATTTATAATAGTTTATTTGTTCAAAGACGTTTTGTCTATACAAAGACATTAATTACATTACATGATTAATTTTAATTATTTAATATAAATATTATTAACATTGATCAATAATAAGCTGTATACAAAAATTATGTTTTCGTTGAACATTCTTTTGTCGAGTTTAATAAAAGATGATATAAACCAGAACTACTTCTGGAACATTTATTTTTCTACTGACGTTTTACAAAAAGGGGCGTATTGTTAATAATCATGAGTATAAAATAAATTTCTTTCCATGAACATTCTGACCTTATTTTTATCATTTTTCGTTTAATTAGCAATTATAAAACACATATTTTTCCTTTTCGATTGACTTCAAAACAAAATTATCAAATTTTCAATTAGCAATTTCAATAAAATTACTATAACTTATTTAAATAAATTATTATAGATATGATAAATATGCAGAAAATATAGAAAAATTGTGCTACAGTATTTTTATACTATTATATTATTTCTATTTTATATTATATTTCGTTTTATATTGTATTTCGTTTTTCATATTTTTCTATTTTTTCTTTTGTTTTTTTAATCTTAATTTTTCACTCTTCTTGTTTTCGATTTGTTTATATTTTTATTCTTCGAGTTTATTTTATTCGTCATGTTCCGAGAAAGCGGTAAAGTGGTGAAATCCTCAAATTATCCCTTTTCGATTAAGAAGGAGCAATTCATCATTTGCTCCTAAGTTAATCTGTCAGACGCGACTCGGATAATGTCGTTAGATAATATCGATCGACTATTGAGGCTTCTCGACGAATATATATGTATGTGTGTATGTGTGTAAAACAGGATGCAGTAAAAATTTAATATATCTAAATCGGCATGTTGCCAACAGGTGTAACGATCTGATGTAAATCTCAAGTGCTAAAGGAAGGGTAAATAAGCCCCACATCGATTTTGGCTGACCTACCAAAAACATTGTTCGGTTTATACATGGTCCATTTTACATAAATTGGAAATAGTTCAAGTGTTTGATGGAAACATCATATTCTACTCTAATCTACCCTGAAATATGCAAAATTGCATATTGTTTCAAATTGTATTAAATTATTCGAAACATTCATCTTCACAAACATTATTATTTTCTTTAAATATGATTTATTCACTTCCAATATTATAACATTATTTAAAAATTATTATTATTTTCTAAAAAGGGAGAACTGCAGAATTTTGATTAACATTTTTTTTCTATGAACAAAACATAAACGTTTTGATAAACGTTGAAAGCTAATTTCTTGTGCTTCAATTTTTTACATTCTCATCAATAATGAAAAAGTATTAAAAATGTGCGATTTTTTTACTTAAATTTGTTGTGTTAAAAAATTTATAAATTTCTGTTCTAGAAGCAGCTCTGGTTTATATATATCATCTTTTATTAAACTCGACAAAAGTTTATAAATCTATTTATAAATTTTTAATTTAAATTAAATTTGTTTTTCTTTAAATTTTGTATTTTTTATTGGAAAATTGCACATGATTTTGGGAAAATGGAAAAAATGAATAGCATTTGACTGAATGATTTTTATTTGGTCCATTAACAACATTTTCATTATTATTCTAGAAAAATACAATTTTTAGATTTTTACTTTCAATAGTTTATAAAAAAAATGTCAGTCGTCTTGAAGATGTCAACAAACAAATTTGACATTCATTTGAAATACATTTTTAAATTAAGCGCATTTGGATTTCTTTAAAATCCTTAAAGTTACTTTTCTGCGTTTTTAATTTAAAATTAAAATCTTATTAAAAATTGAAAATATTAAAATTGAAATTTTATTAAAAATTGAAAATATTAAAATTGAAATTTTATTAAAAATTGAAAATATTAAAATTGAAATTTTATTGAAAATTGAAAATATTAAAATTGAAATGTCTATAGTTAATTAAATGGTACTATAGTGAAAAAGAAATTATTCATTTGGCAATTATTGGATTCGAAATTAAAAATATATTCTCTATCCTTGTGCACATTTTTTATGAGTTCGGTATATTAAAGAGCTGTTTAATAATTCAGAGTGAAACTGGTATAAAGGAAATATTTGAAAATCAATAGAACCCTGTCAACATTTTACATAAAATGCAAATATTGCCTGCTGGCAATTCACTTGTTCATAATAACTTTTCGCTTAAAAGTTTAACGCAAAAATTCAATTTTCAATATTATAATTATACACTCTGCTCGTGACCTACATCCATCATAATTAATTTGTTATAACACAAAAAGCGTTTCCAATATTATACAATTTCGACAATATTACATATCTATTGAATCATTAATTATTTGTAATGTATGGAATTAACAATGTTCAATTTAATGCTTTGTTGTAATTCTATATAGATACATTTTCATTTCTAAATTTAATTCATTTCCTTTATTAAACTACACAGGAAAGAAAGATCTGTTAATTTTCAATGCAATGTGCTGTTAAATTCCAAGGTGGACTTGAATTTTTACATTCGCCTGTATAGAATTTCAGTGCACCTTGGAATAAACAAGCGTTGCGTTAAAAATCATTTTGTTTCTCTTTTGTGCAAATTTTCTTTCTAATCTTTAATTAAATTTCCTTATTTTACTTAATTTGAACTTTGTTTCTATATAAATTAATTTAAAAAATTATAAATTAATTGAATTAATGTTTCTTGGCTTAAAATTATGTTTTTTACTTAAAATTAATTTTTTACGTTTAAATTATTTTTTGCTTCAAATTCTTTTTTTGCTTTAAATTGATTATTTTAAATTACTTTTTTACTACAAATTATTTATTTAAAATTACTTTTTCACTACAAATTATTTATTTTAAATTATTTTTGTACTTCAAATTATTTATTTAAAATTATCTTTTTACTTCAAATTATTTTTTTTTATTTGAAATTAGTTTGTTTACTTGAAGTAAACTTTCTTTACCAAAATACACTCTTTACTTTAAATTAAACTTAAAATCTCAAAGAAAATTGAATTTTCTTTCTCTAGTCTATTTTAAAAGTAACAATAAAAGAAAGAAGAGAATTAAACTTTCTTTGTTTATGAAAATTAAATTTTCTTTTTTTATACTTTATATTAACCCTTCTTTTTTTAATCTAACGAAATTTTTTTAAAAATTAAATTAAAATTGAAACTATCGTTATAAGTATTTTAAAAATTAACAAATTCAAAGTGAATATCGTACGTATGCTGATTTAAAAAAACCAGCATAAAGTACTGATTGTAAGTCACAACGTTAATTTACATTTTTTCTAAAATTAAATTCAACGCATTGATACAATACGTTGAAATGGAAGCTTTAATTCTTACAAATCTTAATAGCTGATTACAATTATAATGTACATTTTTTATTTTTAATTTTTCTATTGAACTCTAAAAAAATAACTCTGTTCTTTAAATCCTAATTGTAATACAAATCTGTGAATTAAAATATAATAGATCTATGAATTATAATTTTTGTGCAAAATGAAATGAAAACTTTACGTACATTATATTTCTAATCAACTGTTTCAAGTACCTCGGTGATTTAATTTTTTATAATAGAATTAAATTTCTTATCAACTAATTTAAGTATAATATACAGTACAATCTATAGTAGCAATTTAAAAGTATAATAATATAATAATAATCATCTAATATCTAATTTAGAACCGAATGATTGGCCATTTTCATCTTCTATTAAAATTCGATTTTCAAAACTTGAATTAGAAAAATATATATGCTACATTTATGTTTTCTTTTGCGTTAAAATAGAATTTTTCAATTTAAATATTGATTATTCTAACAATTGTCTGGACAGTTTAGTTTTTATCTGTACAATTCGTAAGATTCTAGTCCTCTTTTTTCATTATTTTATTGTCTATTCGCAAAATTTACGAATAAAATGTCAGTACTGAAGAATGATTACCACGGACTAATAAAAATGGTGGCATATCTCGAGTCAGAGTCTCAAGCCAGGCCATATAAAGTGGAGCTGAAACTGCACCCTTTCTTGGCATTGGCAAAGTCCTGTAAAAAATAGTTTGAATTATTTTTTTTCTGAAAAAAATCTAAAGGAAAATATTGATAATACTTATTATATTATTTTCTATATTGTAGTATTTTCTGTATTATAGTATTTTCTATATTATAGTATTTTCCGAGGTATTTTCTATATTATATTATTTTCTATATTGTAGTATTTTCTATATTATAGTATTTTCTATATTGTAGTATTTTCTATATTATAGTATTTTCTATATTATAGTATTTTCTATATTATAGTATTTTCTATATTATATTATTTTCTATATTATAGTATTTTATATATTTGCTATGTATTATATTAAATTATTATATAGAATATACTTACATGACAACTAAGTTAGCTTCCATGGAATTTTCAAGAAGCAATTCTCGTAAGCGAAGGTGTCTATTGGTTTTGTCTTTCATAGCAAGCAGCTCAGAGTCTTTAATAATATCTATAAACGAGAAAGATAATGGAATCAGTAAAGTTTATGGAGCAATGAAAAATACTAACTTCTCAAAGAAAAGTCCCTTTACCATCTTCCGTTAATCTTGGATTAGCTGGATTACAGAAATCCGCAATTAGTGAGTCGAAGAAGTTCTTCGTTCCAGTCTGGGCAGGTTTTGAAATGTCCGGAATAACTTTTAAAGCTGAGTAATCTATCCTAAACTTTGAAAGAAGACTCGCCATGCTGCAAAAAACAAAGTGATTACATTCTTTCTTCAACTTTCTTTTATGCGTCAACTTCTTCAGTTATTGGCATCAATATCAACATTATTAAAGTAAGCTTTTAAATAAGGATTTAAGAAAGATCGAATAAGACAAAATTGGATAAAAGAGATAAAAAAGATAAAAAGATAACAAGGATAACAATAACAAAGATAACAAGGATAACAATGATATCAAATATAACAAAGATAACAAATATAACAAAGATAACAAAGATAACAAAGATAACAAAGATAACAAAGATAACAAAGATAACAAAGATAACAAAGATAAAAAGATAAAAAATATGAAAAATATAAAAAAGAAAATATTACAAGTAGTAGAGAAAAAATAGTTGAAAGGAAATTGAATAATTTATTAAGAATTTGCAGCAAAATGATGACTTACTTTCGTTGTTCGTATTCAAGTTCAGAGTGCTTGTTTGATAAGGCGAACACCCTTAATTTGCTATTGGACCAATTTCTTCTGGTGCTTATGATATAGGGCAATAAAAGGGTTAAGCCTCCGTCGTCATACAACCACCAAACGTCTATAGTTCCCTTTTTTTGTTTCTTCTGAAACCTTGTCACCGCGTCTAAGACATCTTTCGATATAGTAGCATTTTGTCTGTTTTCTGGTCGCTCTTCTATTCTAGGACTTGGATACTCATTTATTTTATTAGATCGATTTGGAGTTGGACTACCCGAAACTGAAAGGTCTGAAACGCTGCTTGCTGTGGAAGAATTTTATCTTTTTTATTTTTTTTTGTTTCGAGCAACATTGGGGTACAATAAAATCTAGATCTAGAATATAATTTATAAAATCTGGATCTAGAAGAATTTATAAAATTTGTATCCAGAAGAATTTATAAAATCTGGATCTAGAAGAATGTGAAAAGATTTGTTTTAAAAAATAACAATCACCTTGACTCAATTGAGAAAAGCTCTGATTTCCCCTTATTGTTGGTAGAATGGTTCTTCGATGTTCTTCAACATCTTCCATAACAGCACTAAAATCTAATCCTTCACTCACTCTTAGAAGCGCAACTGCAATATGCATATCTAAAGCTTTGCTGTAAATATAATCATGATTAAACTTGTTCAATTGTGCACATGACAATACAGTGGAATCTCGATTTTCCGAATCAATTCAGATAGTTTTTTGTAAAATTTTGTAACATTAGATTTGTAATTGTTTACAAAAATGCTAATTTTGGAAATTTGGTGATTCATGTACAATGAATGGATGGATTTTAGTTTTAAAAAATGTTCATCATTGTTGAGCTAATTGAAATCTTAATTTATTAATAGTTTTTTCTTATTTAGAACCCTGCTCAATAATTTATTTATTATATCAATTATTAATAATTTATTATATCAATAATTATTAATAATTTATTATATCAATAATTATTAATAATTTATTAAATAATTTATTTGTACAAATAATTCTTCGAAAACAAGAATTTTAATAATCCAAGTTCCACTGTGGTTGATTATTTTGAGAAATATAAGGCCCTTACTGCATCACATTGAAGTACATGTTTAAATTTTCTAAAGGACAGGTGGACCAATCCTGTTTATATCCCATTAAAACAATGTTTGGGCGAAGTTTTCCAAGTCCGGATGTTTGCAATAGAGAAATGGCACCGTCTTGAAAATTTGCACCATCCACAAGAGAATAAAATGCTTTAATTTTGTTCGTTCTGAACCAGGAAGTCGCCATCATTGACATTGTTGCTCGCGTTTTGTATGATAAAGAACTCTAAAATAATAAATTATAAAATATATAAACATGGAAATTGTATAAGAATATAATTAAATAATATACACTCAAAAGAATTCTTAGTAGATTTGAATACTTTTTAACTACACTGGAAAAAAAATTTAATTGATTCAAATACTTATTTACTAATCTATTATCAAATAAATATTTATTTGAACCAAGCAATTATTATTTGAATGAAATAAATGGCATTTGAATCAATTATTTCTATATTTGAATCAACTACTGTTTATTAGACTCAAATAATAATTAGTTGTTTCAAATAAATATTTATTTGATAATAGACAAGTAAATGGTTATTTGAATCAAATAAATTTTTTTTTCAGTGCACTTTGCTTAGTTCAATAAGGCGCCAAAGATATTTGTGTAATTAAATTAAGTATGAAACTTTAGTTAAATGAACTAAGAATGCAGTAGATTTAATTAATATTTGTATTTGATTTTACTACACTATTGAAACAACGGTTGTATCGTAGTTAATTTTACTACTTTTTGCAATTACTTTAATGAATTTTTTATAAATAGGAAAATTCAGTTCAAACAATAATGAATTATTCACTTTATTACAAAAGTAGTTGATTTAATTAATTTTCACTTTACTAAGGCACTGTACTTGTAACTTTTTTAAAAACTTTTTTTCAGTGTAATTCCTCATTTAAGAATATGTGAGAAAGCAAATAAATGGAATGAAATGAAATAAATGAAATAAAATAAATGAAATAATATAAAATGTAATAAGACTCTAAAAAAGGAAATGAGATAAAGATTGTTAAAAAGTAAAAGACAATTACTTGTATGATGTCTCCGCATATAAGTAAACTCTGATTTTTCGTGATATGATACGCGAAATCGACAAAAGATGATCTCGAGCTTGGAGATCCACTTAGAAGTAAAATTTGTGGCCTGTAATTTTTCACGTGTTCTTCAACCCTATCGAGTTGTTGAATTGCTGTTAGTGCGTTGTTGTAAGTCTGAGCCTGAGTAGTTGAACCCCAATTCACATCTGAAATTAATTATAATTGTTGTATTAAGGGCAGGTCCTGAATGATAATCTACCTTCGTCTTTCTCTTTTCTGAGGTTTTTCAAAAATAATAAACATTCGTGACACGCTTCAAAGTTTTTTAAAATGATTCCCGAAGTTCTAAGGTGATGTCTTTTTTAGTCTAAGCGCAAGTAGTTTCACGAAAGTCAGTTGATAAATTGAATATTGATAAACTTGTCGACTTATTTTTGTGGAACTACTTGCACTCAAAGTAAACAAGATTTTGCTTCGAAACTTTGGGAGTCGTCTTAGGAAACCTCGAAGTGTGTCACGGATGTTTGATTTATTATTAATTTTTAAAAAACAGGTTTAGGAAGAAAGAAAGATGAAGGCAGATCCCTAAGTTATCATTCAGAATTTTTGGACATTGACTTAATCATTAATGAAAATAATTATGATTCAATTTTTAACGTTTTTTTAAAAATAATTATGATAATTGTGACAATAATAATTATAATAATTGTAATAATAATTAAGATAATGACATAATAATAATAATAATAATAATAATAGTAATAATAATAATAATAATAATAATAATAGTAATAATAATAATAATAATAATAATTTGATATTTATATTCTGGTATTAATTTATGATTTTCTTTATCATGTTCTAAAATCTTTAATTTTGTAATCATTATTTAAATTTTGTCTCCTTATATTTGTAATAAAAAAATAACGTAAAAATAGTAAGTACCAGGTTTTCGATACGCCACAACGAGATATAGAGCCATAACGGCAAATAAAGTTATTAAAGCTGTCCACCATGAAATCAGAAACATCACAGCTACACAAAATATCGCTCCGATAAGACTAAGCCACATGTTGTAATACTGCACAATTAAAAAATCCATTTAATTAAACAATTATATTCGTAGTCCTATTATCAGTGAATAAAAATAACAGAAAAGATCCAGCAGTAAAGTCAGGAATTCTGTAACGTTTTTCGTATAATTTATTTTTTTTGTATAATTTATAATATCTTTTTAAATTTTATTTAAACTAATCCACTTCAAAAAGGTTATCAATTTTTCAAGAAATTTTAAAATCCTAAAATGAAATTCAGATTAATAATGAAATTAATTTTGTCCTATTCTCTGGATTAGATTCTATTCTCTAGATGAGAAGGTATATAGGCTTTGTTCCACAAGGTGTTCCGTCGGAAGACGAACATATTAAAACCGCAGATAAAATAGGAAAAATTGAATCGAAAAGGCTTTTACCATTTTTCGAAATTTTAAGCCGTTCCGGTGTTACGAGGGTTCGAAGTTGGCCAATGGCGAGAGAGCTGGTTATTCATCCCCTCCTTCGTGACGAACGCGCATGCGCAGCAGAGCGGAGGGGATGCTGCTCTAGTACCGTAGCAGGCACTTGATTGTTCAACTTCGAACCGTTGTAACTCCGGAACGGCTCAAAATTTTAAAAAGTGTCAAAGGACTTTTTGATTCAGTTTTTCCTGTTTTATTTATATTTTTAATATGTTCGTCTTAAGGCGCGACACCCTGCATATTAGGAAATTCTGAATATTGAGTCTTTTATATCTGCATATAAATAAATTCTGAATCGATGAAAGAATTTTATGATTTAAAAACATACCTTGAAGGTAGGACGCCAGCCGATTGGTTTGGCGAGACTAGCATGAAATGTGCTAAAATTAACAAGGGTGTAAGCAGCCAGGAAAAAATTGGAAATTAGAGGTGCAATGATGTCCAGCTGACCTGAAAATAAATTTTTATATTTAGGGTTTTAAATCATTTCGATTTTCTTCATCATCATCATCATCATCATCATCATCATCATCATCATCATCATCTTCTTCTTGTTCTCAATATTCTATCTTATTTGGTTCTTTATATGTTTTTTTGGTTATTAAAACTATTTGAGATGATTTACCTATTAGAATGAAAGCAACCGCAATGACAAATGTGAGGCAGTATCCTCGGACAGGCTCTTTTCCTTTTTTGCCACTGAACCAAGCAATTCCTGGGTACAAATTGTCTAAACACAATGCCTGAAATACTTTTGGTGCAGAAACTAGAGAAGCTAAAGCACTTGAAAGTGTTGCAGCAAAGCAACCTGCATAAATAAACGGTCCAAATGCAGATACCAGTTCTATCACCTAAAATTAAATTATTGCTTTTTATTTTGTTAAAAATGAATTTAAGTATTATTTAAATTGTTTTGTAATTATCTTTTATAGTTATAATTAATATAATTATATAATTATCTTTTAAGTTTATTGAGACGTCATTAACGTCAACAATTAATTTTCATTTCTAATTGACAATTGTTGCAAATGACAATTGTTTTGTTAATAATTCTACAACTGTTTTTTTTGTTCTAATTAATTTCAATTAATAAGTTTACCTGAAAACTGTTGTGAGTACCAAAAGGACAATTTGGCTGGGTGCAATTAAAAGACGTTCCGTAAATGCTCCAATTTTTTTCGGGAATGCTTTCAAAGTAGGTTTCATTTTCTATGCTCGTTTGACTTTCTAAACCACCCACTGATCTTAGAATTGAACTATTATAAATATTAAATAAATCCATGATATTTCCTGAAGCGTCTCTCATAACAGCCGCACCAACCATTATCGCTATTAAAAGATAGGAAATAGTTGTTAGACAAATAGCCAACAGGGTCCCTTTCGGAATTGCTGACTGAGGGTCCTGTAAAAGAAATTTGATTATTATTAACAAGGATTCAGTTTTTGTCTGTTTTTTTTTTTAAATTTAAAGTTGAAATGAAATCTTTAAGATTCAAATTTAATTAAAAACAGTTTAATTCAAATTGAAATTAAATTGTCTTCAATTCTCATTGAATTGTCTTCAATTAACATTGAATTGTCTTTATTGAAATTGAAATTGAAATTGTTTCATTTATTTATTTTTAATTTATTCAAATTGAAATAAAATTGTCTTCATTCAAATTGAAATGGAATTGTCTTTTTTCAAATCGAAATCAAATTGTCTGTATTCAAATTGAAAATTGTCCTTATTTATTTATTTATTTATTTATTTAATACATAGCCCCCGCAGTCTACGCAAGGAACATAAATGGGGTACAAAATAATCTTCATTAAAATTGAAGTCAAATTTATTGCCTTCATTCAAATTGAAATGGAACTTTATTCAAATTGAAATCAAATTGAAAATTGTCTTCATTAAAATTGAAATCAAGTCGTCTTGAATTCACATTAAAATGGAATTGTCATTATTTCAATTGAAATCAAATTGTCTTCATTCAAATTAGAATCAAATCGTCTTGAATTTAAATTGAAATCAAATTGTCTGTATTCAAATTGAAAATTGTCTTCATTCAAATTGAAATTGAATTGTCTTTATTCAAATTTAAGTCAAATTGTCTTGAATTCAAATTTAAATCAATTTCAACCCATTTGCTAATTCGAAATTACTTTTTTAAAATTTAAAATTGAATACAAATAATTTTTTTATAATTCTTTAAAAACTTTGAATATCTTTGTTTTAAGTTTCCGATTTTTTTCTTTTAAATTAGCATTTAAATAAACGAGAAATTAGTAAGAATTTGATTATTTTTGACTGTGAATTCTTCATTCGAAACATTAAAGGTGTTTCTGGTCGGTGAAAAGACTAAATCACCTTTAAGTCGCCGGATATATTCGCACCTGCCAGAATTCCAGTAGCAGCAGGGAAAAAAATTGCAAAAACTGAAAAAAAATCGTGTTTCTGGCCATCCTTGGGTCTATAGTCAGGATAAAAGTTTTCCTTGATGAGATCCACTGAAAAATAAGAAAATAGAAATATAGCACACTGAAAAAAATGTCTGGTTAACGTAACCAGAAAAGAATTTTAAATATGCCCTTACTATTTTTTCTGGTAAAATTAACTAGAATATTAGTTAAGTCGACCAGAATTTTGGTTAAGTCAACTAGAATATTAGTTAAGTCGACCAGAATTTTGGTTAAGTCAACTAGAATTTTAGTTAAGCTAACTGGAATTTTAGTAAAGTTAACCAGATGTTGCATTGAAAAAGCATCATTTTGTTTTTCCTGTGTGCGCGATTGCAAATTGATGTGATAAATATAATCAATATAAGTTACAAATTAAATAATTAAATGACGAATATAAGTTATTTAAAAGATGAATCAAATATTTTTAGAGGATAAATGTATTAATCGTATAAAATAGATGTAAATTAATTATATACAATAATTTTATTAATTATTAATTATTAACGTAAAAAAAGGAACGTACTGTTGTATCCAATAAAGCCTTTCGCCCTTTCTTCGTCATTTTTTGGGCCAATGAAAGTACCAATTAAAAAATCGGCAATAGCTAACAAGAGGATTATCAAAAGGCCAATTTGTGCCTTTGCTTCCCATTCCATACCGATTATAACGATTGCCAGCAGAACTGCTATTGTAATGACTCCTAATTAAAAAAATAACAGTGATAAATTGATTGAATTTTGCTTCAGCAAGTATCAAATCAGTTTGACTAAAAAAAAATTGATAATAATTAAATTACAATATAATATATTGTACAATATATTGCAATGTAATATATTGCAATGTAATATATTGCAATGTAATATATTGTAATTAATAAATTGCTTAGATATGTTAAAAATATAAAAAAGTGAAAAATAAGAAAATAGTAAACGTTTTTAAATATCGAGAAGAACTCTCTAAATTTGAATCAGTAGAAATCTACTATTTTCACAGCTAAAACTGAGCAACTAATTCATTTAGTAACAATCTACTGGAAAATAGTAGAATTCTACTGTAAATTAATGAAAAATTTACTAATTTTATAGTAGAATTTCACTGAGAATCAGTTGAAATTTACTAATTTATTGAATTAGTTTCTCAGTTGTGTTGTGTGTCTCAGCTGTGAAATTAGTAGATTTCTACTGATTCAAATTTAGAGAGAAAATTACATTAAATTAAAAATTTTAAAAATAATAAAATAAAATTGAGTGAACAATTTTTGTTACGTGTAAATTAAGAAAACGTTTTTGTAAGTAAACGTTTTTGAATATCGAGACAAGATTTTAATAAAATTAGCAAAATAAAATGGAGGGAATAATTTTTGTGGAGAAATAATACCATTACCTATTATTCTAATATCTGTATTACTGCAGTCGATAATACAGGAATTGTATCTCTTGAGGAGATCTACTAAACTTTCACAAAAACCAACCACATACATTGCACACGCAACTGCATTTGCTAAAGAAAAAATTATCCCTATAGATCCCCCGAATTCTGGCCCCAAGGATCTCGAAATCATGTAATAGGTTCCCCCTGTAAATAAAAACAAATTAATGAAAGAAATTTATCGTGAATATATGCATATATCAAAAAAATTCAAAACTCAGGAATAAATCTGGATTAAATCTCATTTGTTCCTGAGTTGTTCATTTTTTTCTTAATTTTAAATCCAAAGGAAATTTGCAAGTTAATTTTGATTTCAAACAATTGTACAAAGTATATTTTGAAAATCAGTACTTCCTCTATATGAGGAAGTAATGAATTGTATAAATTGGAGAAAAAGGTGTGAAGTATTGAAATGGGAAAATAAAATTATCGCAAAAAACCAATAGATAGAAAAAAACGTCAGTAACTGAAATTAAAAGGTAATTACCTCCTTTAATGAGTCCATTCGTGCTAATTGCTGACATGGACAGTGATGTGATTACTGTAACCATTGTTGTGGTTAAAATCAACACAATTGATTGTCCTATAAAATTATATAACATTTATTTATGCAGTCATTATAGTGAAAGAATATAATTTTATGTTCATGTATTTAATTAAAATTTTTGATGGGTAAATCTGAATCTTACTAATTCAGTAGCGAAAAGTCGTTACCGGTTGAAATATAGTAAAGATTTATTAGTTTCTAGCAAAAAAACTACTATTTTTACATTCTCATCAATAATGACAAGATTTTAAAAATGTGCTATTTTTTTTTTTTTAGTAAAAATGACTAATTTACGTATTTTTTTAAACGTTTTTACGTGTTTTTAAGTACTTTTTTACGTACTTTTTTAACATACTTTTTCTTTACTTACTTTTTTTAAAAATTAACTTAAAATTAGTAGTTTTTTACAAAAAATTAGTGAATCTTTACTATTTCACAGAAAGACCCGCACTAGAAATAAAAAGTGCTACTTTAACCCTAAGATCGTGTTAAAACAATACGAAACAAATATAATCCAGTGAGAGGGCGCCACTGTCTATGTACTTTAGCATTGATTGGTTCAAAATAACACGAAACGGATTTAAACCAATTTTTTTTCTGTGCGTATTCTAGGTTTAAGAATATCTTCCTAGTTCCTATTTAAGTATATTCTATATACTTAAATTAAGTGTGAAATAGAATAGAATATTATATATAGAATATTATATTATATATATCATATATATTATGTATTATTATTTGTAGATTTCTTATATATAGAATAGTATATATTAAATTTAAGTATAAATATTCTTAATATTCTAGTATATTTTATATTTAAATTTAGAATATGCTATTCTTAAAATAAGAGTACATTCTTATTTTAAGAATAGTATACACTTAACTTAAGTATAGAATATACTTAAATAGGAGCTAAGAAGATATTCTTAAACCTAGAATACGCTTTCTGTGATATATATTAAATCTGTAAACGACTTTTGGTTATATTAAATTAGAAAATGACTTTAATTTATTTGTAGAGTGTAAAAATGAAATTTAAAGTATGAATTAAACATCCTTGAAAATTTAGAAGTCATGTGCCTTTGAAACAATTTTTTACCTACTCCTGCCTCTGCGACTACCCAAGATAATCGCAGAAAAAGCATCACACCCCAAATGTTGAGCAAACATCTTAGAAGCACTCCTTGAATCCATCCAAATTTTATTCCAGTCTCGGCATTTTTTAATTCAAGTGCAGGCAATGTATGTGTTCCCGAACTCTGAAATATTTTTTTAAATTTAAAATTCGCTTGAAAATTATGTGTATGTTTAAAAATACTGACAAAAAAATCTATTCAATTCATCTTGTAAAGTAGATACATACAAAAAAAACTTTCTTACATTTTTTAAAAATTAATATTTATTTAAAATTGTGATTGAAGGAATTATTTTTTTTACATTTCGCTGATTGATATTTTATTTTATTTTATTCTTTTTTAAAATGTTTGTTTCTCCTGGTAAATAAATTTAAAGTTATTAAAAATGTGTTATCAGTTTTGAATATTCATACAGCTGCAAAATAACAAACGTGAATAATTAACAAATCTTTTTTGAAAACAAGAAAATCAACAATGGAAAGACAATGAATGTCATAATATTGATTTAAACGCTGATACTTGCAAATTTAATTAAAAGTTTAATGAACAGACATTTTTCATTCGCTTTTATATATATCGCGTATTTAGTTTCAGTTGAAACATGTTGACTTTTACGTTCATATTTTATTTGGACATAAAAATTGATTCGAGTCTTTTTAAAAAAAGTGATTTCAGATTGTCTAGTAAAAAGAGTTAATTACTTTTGTTGGAACTATTTTTTGTTTGTAAAAGAGTAAATAAATTAATAATTAAGTAAACTCGAAACAATTTTGATTTATCATGGCTTATTTAAAATATAGTGATTTTTCACAGAAACACCCGTATTCTAGGTTTAAGAATATCTTCTTAGCTCCTATTTAAGTATATTCTATTTTTAAGTTAAATGTATACTATTCTTAAAATAAGAATGTACTCTTATTTTAAGACTACACTGTAAAAACTGGTGTCTTCGTATAAGACACTTAAATGTCTTATTTGCGTTTTTAGACGCAAAAGGTGTCTTATAATTTAAGATATTAAGTGTTTAAGACATTTAAAAATGTCTAAACGTCTTCCGGTAAGACACCAACAAGACACCAGTTTTTATAGTGAAGTATATTCTAAATTTAAGTATAAATATTCTTAATATTCTAGTATATTTTACACCTAAATTTAGAATATACTTAAATAGGAGCTAAGAAGATATTCTTAAACCTAGAATACGGGTTTTTCTGTGTTGGGTCGATTTTCCAAAACGAAAAAGTATGCAAAAGAAATTGATGAAACAATATTCATTTGCGATTCATTTATTGTATTTAAAGAAGCATTTGTGACCGCACCGAAAAATTTTTATTCTAAAATGAAAAATATATACTTAGCACCTATTTTAGAATATTTTATACTCAATTTCAGTATATTTCATTCTTAAAATTAGAATATATCCTTCAGTTAGTATATATTCTTACCATTTAGAATATATACTACTTATGTAGAATTCTAATTTTAAGAATGGAATATACTGAATGTATAAGTATAAAATATTCTTAAATAAGTGCCAAGTATATATTATTTATTTCAGTATAAATTTTTTTTTGGTGCATCCACGACAAAAGGTACCTAATATACTCTCTTGACTTAAGGTACCTTTTGTAGTGGACGCTCACATTTGTACAATTTCAAAAATTATTTGAAAGTTAAATTAAAAAATTTGCTATTAAAAGAGAAATTAAAATAAACTAGAGAATATTGAAAATTAAAGTTAAAAATGAGTTTAAAATTGACTTCCCATTTGTATAATCGCCTATAAATAAAGTTTAAGATTTCATATACTATTTATCGAAATTGCAGGTGATTCTATTGTGGAAGGGTCCATAAAAGACCAATAAAGTGTAACGATTTACATAATAATGCCCAAGCATATCATATGTTCATATTCACTTTGAACAGTACACACAAGTGCGATGTCCCTGTCCTTGAATACATTTAATTTTTGTTTTACATATAAAAATCTTAATAAAAAGTATCTTTCCAAAGTGAACACTTGCAACAACACGTTTACTTCTATACGTCTTAGTTAAGTGAATTTCAAAGTCAGAGTTTGTACAAGTCCATCCGGATAAAAGTTTTATTGTAAATTGAAATATCTTTTACTTAAAAATACCTTTTTTAAAAATAATTTGTTTCATATACTTTCCCTCTCTCTTGAAAAAGTTACAATCTTATATTCCCTTTTTTTTTGTTAAATTAACTAGAATTCTTGTTAAGTTAACTAAAATTCTAGTTGACTTAACCAAAATTCTAGTTGATTTTACTAATATTCTAGTTAATATAACCAGAAAAAAAGTAAGGGCATATTTAACGTCACTTTCTGGTTAAGTTAACCAGACATTTTTTCAGTGAGTGGAAATATTTTCTCTTGATAAATATAGCTCACTAAAAAAAATGTCTGGTTAACTTAACCAGAAAGCAATGTTAAATATGCCCTTACTATTTTTTCTGGTTAAATTAACTAGAATTATGGAAAAGTTAACCAGAAGTTTAGTTAAGTTAACTAAACTTCTAGTTAACTTTATTAGAAGCTAACTTTACCAGAATTCTAGTTAATCCAACCAGAAAAAATAGTAAGGGCATATTTAGCATTGCTTTCTGGTTAAGTTAACCAAATATTTTTTTCAATGCTGTTTTTGTGAAATTAATAGATACTAGCAAGAAATACGCGCGCAGGCTCGCGAGAAACAGAATTTTGAAACAAATCGAAATTTAAACATTTAAGAATTAAATAATTTTAAATTTTATTGTGATAGGTTTTAAATGTTCTTATTATTTTAAAAAAACACTATACCTTATATGATTGTTAAGAACTAAAATTAACTTATTATAAAAAAGTACAGATTATATTATTGGAGTCCAGAATATCAATTGAAAAAGAATTAAGAGCATTATTTTTAAACAACATCTAATTCAAAATAAATGAAAATATAATGTCATTTGTTAAAAAAATTGAATATTATGTTTCTAAAAATGATACTGTTTCTAAAAGAACACGGATGCAGAATATTTTAAATCTCTCTAAAAAATAACAGCAAATCCAAATTGTACCTAAAAAGTTGTGAGAATACTAGTTCTATTTTATTACTGCAAATTTTACTACTATATTAAATTTAATTAAGAAAGCCTGTTTTACAGTTCAAAATAAAACTAAATTTTACGAAAAAAGAAATTCATAAATGATAAATATTAAGTTATTATATTTTATTAAATATTAAAGGATTTAAATTTTAAAAGATTGCAAACATTCAAGATACAAACATTGATTTTATAATGATTTCAGACATTTTTCCGTATATTTTTTTAAAACTATATTACATTTTATTCTTATAGTACCATACTTATAGTACTTACTGTACAAAGAATTTCATACTTTTTTAAACACATTTAAATAAAAAATTGACAAAATCACTTCAATTATGTTATATTTTTCTAAAATGGTATTAACTTTAAAGAAAGTTAATATAGATAAATAATTTTAATCCTTATAATTTAAAAGTTTAAAGAAATTTTTCAATCAATGAACATTTTTTTACTGAGATTTCTGGATGTTACTGTTGTAAATAGGTTTATATTACTTAAAAACAAAGGCAATAAATTAACTTGAATTTATAAAATTTGTTGATAAAAAAATAAATTATTACCTATTTTTACATAATGATTCCTCCTACAATGTTGTTTTCCTACTGTTAGTTAAAAATCCCAAGGTAATTAAATTTAATTTGCAAATAATTCAAATCGCGAAACTCTGTAACCATGTAAACACTACGAAATTTCAAAACCTTTCGAGAAACAATTGAAAGCAGAAACAACCAACTTCAGGTGTGGACAGAATGAATCAATCAATGAATCAATGAAATTGTCGATTATTATTATTAAATCTGGTAAATCATTTTGTTCCAGAAATATATTTTTTGCACAATATTTTATGCAAATGAAATAATAGTTGAAAATTAAATGGATGTTTTCTTTTTTGACTTTTTTTTTAAGCCAATAAAAGAAATTATCAAAAAATAAGACACTTTTATATTTTCATCAATATTGAGAAAGTATGAAAAAGGTGTGATATTTGAAAAAAAGATTTGAAAAATAGATTTGAGATATTTTTTGAAATAATAATTTAAGACTTTTTTTTAAACAAAAATTTTGAAAGACTTTTTTTTAAAAAGAATTAGAAGGATGTTTCTTGAAAGAAAAATTTGAGAGATTTTTTGAATGGAAAATTTGAGACTTTTTTAAACATCGTATAAAGCTGAGATTTTGTGAAATTTGGGAAATGAATTTCACGTTTTGATTTTTAAGTTTTAAATTTTTGATTTTGTTTATATGAGTGTTAATTTGTCTTGAAAGTGTTTTGCGTGGTTGCAATTTATTCTGGACCAATAAAGAGAAATTGATTGATTCACTTGTATCTTATTTCAAGCGAGAGCAATTTTGAGTTACATGATTGCTAAATGCTGGGGCAGACAATGATGGTAATAATTCGGATAAATTGTTAGCCTTTGAAGGGAGTTAGCGCCGAGACGATTGTGTTACAAAAGTTATTGATTTGGTATTTACTGACCACTAATTAATTCTTAAGGAGAATTCCTATTGATTCAAAAATGTCTTTCAGATATTAGTCTCATATTGATTGTCTGGGCTTTAATTTTTCATTCAGTATTGCGCAATTAAGGAACGAGTTTATTATGAATTCATAAAAAGGAAAATAATGATATTTTGATTGTTGTGTAATTACTGCCTATTAGGGGCTATTATTGTTCTTTTCATATATTATGTATTATTGTATCATGCCTTTGTTAGATTTTGGACTATTTTGATTTTCGTTTCATTGTTCATTTCATTTCCATCTCTAATTAGAAGGTATTATTTTTTGTTATACATATATATGTCCATTGATTATGACTAATGAGTAAGCTAATTAATATTATTAATAATGAATATTTGTAGTCTAATGATTATACATATGATTTTTCATTATTTTCTTTATTAATTTTCATTATTTCGTATTTTTATTATTTCGTATTTTTATTATCTCGTATTTTCATTATTTCGTATTTTCATTATTTCGTATTTTCATTATTTCGTATTTTTATTATTCCGTATTTTCATTATTTCGTATTTTCATTATTTTATATTTTCATTAGTTCTAATGAACCTTTAGAAGAACAAAAGATTTATATATGAAAAACGGTTCTAAAAATAGAAGAGTTTTTAAAATAGATGTAAATTTTTCAAAACAAAAAGATTTTACGAAAGAAAATATGTAGTTTTTTAAAAGAGTAAATAATTTCATAAAAAATAACACGATTTTTTAGGAGAGTAAATGATTTTATCAAATGAAAAAATAATAAATAAATAGTAATTAATGAATGAAATGAAATAATAAAGAGAGAATATTTCTATGGAAGCAAAAATAGTTTATAGAAGAAGAAATAGTTTTACAAATTAAAAAATAGTTTTACAAAAGAGTTAGTTTTGTAAAAGAGAAGATAGTTCTGTCGAAGAAAAAATTATTTTATAAAAGACAAAATAGTTTTACAAAAGAGTTTTGTAAAAGAGCAAATAGTTTTATAGAAGAGAAATCGATTTTATAAAAGAAAAATAGTTTTGTAGAGGAAATAGTTTTGCAAAAGAAAAAGTAATTGTACAAAATAAAAAATAGTTTTGTAGAAGAAATAGTTTTGCAAAAGAAAAAATAGTTTTACAAAAGAAAAAATAATTGTACAAAATAAAAATTAGTTTTACAAAAATGATTTGTAAAAGACAAAATAGTTTTATGGAAGAAAAAATGATTTTGAAGAGAAAAAATATTTTTTGTAAAAGAAGAAATAGTTTTGCAAAAGAAGAAATAGTTTTGCAAACGAAGAAATACTTTTGTAAAAAAATAGTTGAAAAAAATAATTTTTTTGAAAAACTGAGTTCTGAGAAGAAGATGAAATAAACAATGCAAACAAGAATAGGGAGGCTTGTTTTTAAAATGTAAACCTAAAATTACGGAGCATATAAAACATTTTTTGATACTCTGTTACGCAATAGTGATAAATTTTTAGTGTTGAATTTTTGTTGTATGTTGCAACCGAAATAAGTAAAGAAGTTATTAGTCATCGTGGTCGCGTTAACGATTTAATTAGTTGGAAGTACGTGAAGGTCTTGATTTCGACCTGACCTGATCAACTCTGACAGGCTCTGAGAGACTCTTGTTAAAAATTTATTAATCTTTAGTTAATATTTCAATGGTATTAGTCACTCTTTAAAGCAAAGTTCACAAAGGATTGTTTATTTACAAAATTAAAATAACTTATCATTATATAGAATGATAATATTTATGGATTGTCTGCTTATATTAATAGTCATCTAATTCAGCCTTGCATATGTCGTTTAAAAAATTTCTCTACAGAGAATATCCAGTGTTATCGACTCCAAGGACTGTTCGTTGCATTTTTTTAATCCTATCCTTAACAAGTTATAAAACGAGGTAGTTAGAATAACTTAGTAATGACTCATTTAATTCACGATTGTTTAATACATGTGGATTTTAAAATTTATTCAATAACAGTTCATTAGTTTGCATTTTTTTTCATTTTGATTTGATTTCTTTTCTTTTCTTTCGCGTTTGTCTTTGATTTGTCTTTGGCTCAAAGACATTTTTTTCATTTCAAACAGATTTTTGTGTTTTACACTCGAAAAACCTTTTTTCGAATCAAAAAATCTTTCTTTGATCAAAAAGCTTGTATTCGAATGAAAAAACCTTTTTTCAAATCGAAAAACTTTTCTAAAAATCAAAAAGCCATTCTTTAATTAAAAATAATTTTGTTTTGTTCGAAGAAAATTTCTTCGGATTTAAAAAAAAGTTTTGATTTTTCGAATTTAGCGAAACTTTGAATAAAAAGAAATGTTCATTAAAATTAAATTAATATTGTCTTTTAATTTATTTAATACTGGCAGTGTTGCCTTTTGTTGAATTTATAAATAATATGAATTTGTTGAAATCACAAATATTGTGAATTTGTTGAATAAAAAAACATCAACTACTGTTTACTTAAAAATGTGAAAACTAAAACGCAAAATGCAGAAGTTAAAAGTTTAATCATTTTATTATCTAATCTCTGGTAAATTAAAAGATAATAGTTGTCGATGAGTCAAAAAAAATTGACAATTATTTCATAGAAAATGATTCAAAACATTTATGGAAAAACAACAAAAATCAAAAGTAGAGCAATTATAAAAAAATCAATCTAAAAACATTTTTCGTTGCAATCTAAAATGATTAATAAAGGTGAATTTTTTCGACACAAAGAACTTCTCAAATAAGACCTTAATTATTGTTTTTAGTAACCCTTTTTACATAAAAATTCGTGTTTTACTTGAGTCTGTGCACAGTTTACTTAAAAGTATCAAATTGATGTCAAAAATATCAAATTAATGAAGATTTTGTAATCAATTTGATACTTTTTGTGATCAGTTTGATACTTTTTGTGATCAATTTGATACTTTTTGTGATCAATTTGATTCTTTTTGGTATCAAGTTGATACTTTCAAGAAAACTGTGCGTTGAAAAAATACAAAAAGGAAAAAACAAAGAATAATAAAGAGAGGTGCTATTTGAATCTAAATAATTTTTCGTCAAAGATATTGTGGAATGTTTTAAATGATTTTTGAAAAAAAACTGTTTGGACAAGTCAAATTTTTATTATACTCTTTTTTTATGTTTGATAAAGAAATCCCATTTTCATGAGACGATAAAGAAGTAGTCTGTTTTACGAGGAACTTGTGTTTTCAGATATTGATAAGCAGCTTTAAGGTATATCCGCTGAAATATAAAAAAGAAGTAAAATAAAAATTACGATCGGTTTCCTTACAATATCTAATCTTGATTAAATACACGTCAGGTGTTTAAACAGTGGCATTTTAATTTGTGATGATTTAAATACCCTTATCATAATGATAACCGAATTACTCGGAAGTTATTGTAGGAAACACCAAAATTTATTACACGAATTTCAAAACTTTGCAAAAGTTCTATCTAATCATGTGCCGTTAAAAATTAAATCTAATTATTTTGGTAAAAAATGACTTTTGTTTCTTTGTAATTTGTTTCTTTTTTGTTTCTTTTTTTTATTTTTTTTCTTTCCGTTTTTTCGTTCTTTCTTTCTTTTCTCTTTCGATTTTATGTTTCTTTCGTTCTTTCTTTTTAATTTATTTTTTACATTCCCATCTGTAATGCAAAGGTATTTGATTCTGTTAAATTTAATGAGCATGTTTATAAAGTGAAGAAATTGGAAAGAATATTGAAAGTGAAAACTTACTTTATTTAATAAAGTGGGATTGTGAAGTTCATCTAAAGATGGTCTATGGGCAACTTGAATGCTTAAAATGTTCCTATAATTATCAAGTCTTGGTAAAGCTTCCCTTGTCATGTATTTTAAAGATTTTCTTGTTTCCTGTTCTGCTAAAAGACTAGCACGTCCTTCCATACTGTCAACTCGATTAACATGAAATCTGGTCCTTCTCAGAGGATTTAATTCAACATCCTCTAGGCTCATATCTCTTGATCTCCCGTTCTCGAAAGCCATTTTTAATGTATGTACTGTAAATAGAAAAGAATAGTGAAATAGAATTCTTCCAGGAAAAAGAATACTTAAAGCCGCTCTTAGAACAATATTTCGAAATACAAAAGTTCCACTATTTTAACATCTTGGAATGTTTGAATGGTAAATAATATCAATAAATAAATTTTAAGCCGTTTTAATGAAAATATATTTTAAAAAATTAATAAATAAATAAAACAAAAGCTTTCTCTATGAGGAAGCAAAAGCAAAGAAACGAGGAATTTTTATAATAATAACAATTTTGAATTAATAATTGACAATTGTTGAGACTATTTTATGGTAATTTTTCAATAGGAGAGATTTTTTAACATTTTTTTGTTTTTGAAAATTTATTTCAATTGCAAATGGATTTTATTATGCAATTCAACAATGACTCCTATAAGTAATTATTTTTATTCTGAATGGATTATATTATAAGTAATTATTTTTATATTCTGAATGAATTTTATTATAAGTAATTATTTTTATTTTGAGTGGATTTTCTTGTAAGTTAATTATATAATTTCGATGAAATTCAGTAATTGAATATATAACTTGGATATATTCAACTGATGGACATTTTTTGTATTGATGAGCAACCTTGTACTTGAGAAGCAGTTAAAGAAGCTAATTTTCATTTTTTTTAAAACACCGATTGTTAAGATGTAACCCTTGCCTTGAAACAATTAGTGAATAACGACTGTGTGGGCTGTCAATTATGAAATTATTCTTAATGACATTTTCCACACATAATTAGAGTGTCAAAATTCTTCTGATTTTTAAATGTTTTATTATCTATTTCTTGTACATTTAAAACAAGGCAAAGTTACTAAATGTCTTAAATCGCGAATAATGCAAATTATTGATATTGGCAATTGGTAATTTTATAAATTATAAATATTTAATTATAAATATTTAATATTAAATAGTTTTAATATTAAATAATTTTAATATTAAATATTTAATATTTATAATATTAAACATTTTCATACTTGAAATTGTGAATATTTCTAATTGTGTATGTTACAAATTGTTAATGTTGCAAATTGTTAATGTTACAAATTGTTAAAGTTACAAAATGTCAATGTTACAAATTATTAAAGTTACAAATTGGCAATGTTACAAATTGTTAAAGTTACAAATTGTCAATGTTACAAATTATTAAAGTTACAAATTGTCAATGTTACAAATTGTTAAAGTTACAAATTGTCAATGTTACAAATTGTCAATGTTACAAATTGTTAATGCTACAATTGCTAATGTTTCAAATTGTTATAATATTATAAATTCTTATATTCTGAAATTACTATTGTAAATTTAATTTACAGTTTGAAAATGATTATAGTTGTTTCCTTTTATTTGAAAGATAATAGAAAGAAGGACATTTATCTTGACAAAAAAGTTATGTTTATTGGCGCGTAAAATGAACTACATTTATTTCTCACATAAGCTCTTATCATTGAAATTGACTTGTGAAAAATGAAATAATTCTATCAATGAACATTTGTTTAAATATTGATTTACGAACGTTTCTTTTTTTAAATAATGAAATTGAGCATTCTTTTGACGTTTTGTGCAATCGACCTCTATTCATTGCAATTTAATGATTCTTACTTGCTTATTAGTTTTTTTAATTAAAATAATTAGAGTTCCGTGTACAGGTAGAAATCGTCTTTCTTTCCGACTGAAAGAAAACTTTCTTTCAAAAAAAACTTACTACAGGGAAAAAACTAACTATATTATAATAGGTAATAAGTTTTTAGAGAATTTCCGGAATTATTTTTCACATAATTATGTTTCTTTTATTATTATACTTGTTTATTATACTCATTTATTTATTGTAATCATTTATTACTAATTCTATCTATTATAATCATTTATTACAAATTCTATTTACTATAATCATTTATTACTAATTCTATTTATTATAATCATTTAACAATAGTTAATATAAACCAAGTCCGCTTTTGGGCCAATATAGGCAGAAGTAAAGAATTTAATAAAAATACTAATTGTATTTATTTATCATTAATGCATTTATTACTAACTATATTTATTTATTTATTATTAGTTATTTTTCTTATAAATTACATTTATTTAAAATGTATATTTGCTTATTTTGAATATTGTTTAATTATATTGATAATTATCTTTTGTGAAACATACTTTGTGACAAAAAATATTTCTTAGTACATTTATTAGATTGTTTGTATAATTAAAAATAGTATAAAAAGTAGGGTAGTTCTCGCTGAATACTAAGGTTCAAGTGTTTCTCAACACGGCCCTGGTTTACAAAATATTTCACATTTTTCTACCGACTAAACTTAAAAGTTCCTATTAAGCTTTTGTAAAAAGAAAAATGTTCACACAGAAACATTTTTTATAAAAGATTTAAAAAGTAAATGAATAAATAGAATAAATGAATAAATAGAATAAATAAATAAATAAATATAATAAATGTATTGTAATAAAATGAAATAAAATGAAATGCATGAATAAATGAATGAATAAATGAATAAATAAATAAATGAATGAATAGAATAAATGTATTCTAATAAAATAAAATAAAATGCATGAACAAATAAATGAATGAATAAATAAATAAATGAATGAATAAATAAATAAATAAATGAACGAATAAATAAATGAATAAATAAATGAGTGAATAATAAATAAAGAAATGAATAAAGAAAACGGATCGTTTATAAAATTACTTTTTTGAAATGCAACGAGAACAAATTTTTTTAAATTATTACCATTTTTAGTTTATTAATATATAAAAGGCCAAGAGATTATGCTGAATAAATTATTATTATTATTATTATTATTCTTACTTCGCAACTGTTTGTACAAAAATATCTGAAGTTTAATAATCACTGCAAAAATTCTGATTTTAATTTTCTCTCAAAATGTTCGTATATTCGAACGAAAAAACTACTTAATAACACACAAATTTTTCTCCCATTATTCAGACTTTTACAATTTACTTAAAAAGAAAAATGTACTTTTACTTGAAAGAAAAATTCCATCAATTGGCTCAATTCCAAGAATGAGAAATGCTCATTTTAACGCCTTAAGAAAAAAGAAATTCCACATTTACCCTATTTATGCAGAATATAAAGATTTGTGAAATCCAAATTGCTCTTGTTAGAAGTACTTTAACTTTGCCGGTACTCCATAGTGCCCACTGTACTTGCAATCAGTCCTTGATTGAAACAGGTTTTAAAGGCATCTGTTACCCTTTAAAAAAAGATTGTTGAATTAACGCCACCTATGTTCTTTTATAGAAAAGGGACCACTTTAATGGAAAATGATTTTTACACTGAGAGGAGTTGTGACACCTTTTTGTGAATTTAAAAAGAATTGTCTTCTTGAATGCTTCTTAGGCTGAATATCTTTGATAACATAATCGGGATAACACGCGGCTTTTCACTGGCGCCGGCTAGCTCTGAAGTTAGTGGATGGTATACTATATAAGTGCATCAATGCTTTAGAGAGGAGCACGTGCTTTTCTGACAATATAATGTACGCGTGCGTGTATGTCTTTAACAATTATAAAAATTGCCCCGACGTTTTTAACAACATGTGTGACCTTTATGAAAGCCCGATTTCCACTGGCGAGGATTGCACAATCTCCTCGCATATAACGGCGCATACACGTTCACCAATATTCCTATTATAGGAGTTGGTGTGTACATTCACATTTACAAAGAACTTAAAGAAGTATTCGGCTTTTGTGCTTGAACCAGCTTGAACGTTTGGCGTCCATCCACATGGAATACACGTGGTTTTAGGAACAACGAACAAGCGTCCTCTGGGGCATGCTTTAGAAAATTTCGCTACTCCAAAATCGGCCTTTATAGAAGACCCTTTTCCGAGGATTGTATTCAGCATTCTCCAATCCTTGTGCCTTTTGTGTATTTTTATTTATTTACTTATTTATTTGTAATTGATTTTCTGTAATATGCGTCTTTCATACGTAGAATATTGGAATAGTTTTGAAGCATGAATTGAAATTTTTAAAGTTAGGGGATAAATTGTCTTTTGGAATTGTTACCACCTGCGTAATATTAACGTTTCAACCCTGACAACCACTTTGTTTTCTTCAGACCCTAGAGAAAAATCGATCTTTAAGGGTGTCTACCATAGCGTGACTTGATGCACAATTGTTATGTCTTAAAATTTTTTTTTAGTACAAGTTTGCAATGTTTTTTTTTTCAATAAAGTACGTTTTAAGTTTTTGGGTTTAAAAGAGTTAAGGCACATGCAGAAAAAGTAATTTCTGTATATTTAAAGGATTGTTACAATGATGGTCTAGTGCGCAACGTTTATAATAAAAACGGTTCAGAAAAAAAATGTTTCTTATTTTTTATTCTTATTTTCTATTCTTAATTTCTATAAATTAAACAAAATGTCTGATATTATTATGGTTCTCTCTAAATTTGAATCAGTAGACATCTACTAATTTTACAGCTAAAACTGAGCAACTAATTCATTTAGTAAAATTCTACTGAAAAATAGTAAAATTCTACTGTAAATTAGTGGAAAATTTACTAATTTTACAATAGAATTTCACTGAGAATCAGTTGAAATTTACTAATTGTATTAGTTGCTTAGTTTTAGCTGTGAAATTAGTAGATTTCTACTGATTCAAATTTAGAGAGTAAATTATTGTAGGAAATTTTAAAAAACGAACAAGAAAAAAATTGATATGAAATATAAAATAATGTGAAGTACTATGAAGTTATTTGAAATAATATTAAGTAATTTGAAATAATATGAAGTAATATGAAGTAATAAGAAGTAATATGAAGCAATTCGAAATAATATATGAAATAATAGAAAATAATATGAATCAATATGAACTCTCTAAATTTGAATCAGTAGAAATCTACTAATTTCACAGCTAAAACTGAGCAACTATTTCAATTAGTAAATTTCAACTGATTCTCAGTGGAATTCTACTGTAGAATTAGTAAATTTTTCACTAATTTACAGTAGAATTTTACTATTTTTCAGTAGAATTTTACTATTTTTCAGTAGATTTCTACTAAGTGAATTAGTTGCTCAGTTTTAGCTGTAAAATTAGTAGATTTCTACTGATTCAAATTTAGAGAGAATATAATAAGAAATAAGAAACTTTGGAAAACAATAAGAAATAAGAAAGAAGCTATATAAAAGAATTAACAATTTATTAGAAACAAAAAAACTGGATTTTTGCTGTAAAAGTGATGTTTTCTCAAAAATTTAATTTCTTAATAATAATATTTATTTCATTGTATACCCTAATGGGCCTTTACAATTTCCATCACATACTTCTAATAAACTTAAAACTTAAACTAGATCAAAAAAAATTTAATTGTAAAAAAACGCTAAATTACTTTTTCTGTGTTAAAAATCACAAAAGTAACAAAATATTTCCAACAACAGCAAACCGAATTTGTTAGTTTAATAATATATTATTATATATTGATATTATTATTAAACCACCATACTTGATGCTTTCGTTTTTTAGTAGATTTATATTTTCTTCATTGTAGAATTATTTTACAATATATCTGAAGTTTTTCTTAGTAATAAAACTTTTTAATAAGCTCTGAATAATTTTGATTTTGTTTTTTGTTGCAGAGTGAATGCAGAGAATTTTTAACAACTATTTTAAAAACAATTCAGTTTATTCCAAAAACTGTAAGTTAATTATTATTTATATCTTTATTAATATTTTATTTATTTTACTATTATATACAGTATATATTATTATATATTAAAAATTGTTTTTTTATTATACAGTCAACTCTACGAATAGTGGCGCAGATTTGCACAAAGGGAATAAAAGACGCTTGAGTGAGATAAGAAAAGAAAGATGGCACTATTCGTAGAGTTTTATTGGCACTATTCATAGAGCTGACTGTCTGTTATATATATATAGTATAATTTAAAACTGTTCTATCCCGTTTATTAGAATAAACGGGATTTTATTATAACAGGATTTTTTTTGTTTATAAATAAATATAAATAATTTTAATTATTTATGTATTTAGTAGTCTAAATACATAAATAAAATTTCCAATTGAAATTGAACGCATTGTCAAAATTGATGGACTTTAACAAACATTAAAATTTACTATACTGTTTGATAAACGAGATTCTGATTAACAGACAGTAAAGTAATTTTTAACATTAGTTTATGAATAATCTTACAATTTCTACACTTAATTGAAAGTGTTGTAAGCACTTGATTATAAATAGTTTTTCTAATCTATGAACAAAGAATTTAAATATTTCTTTATTTTCCATCTATTCATTTTTTTCAATATAGTTTTTATTGATTTTTTTTTATTATTTATTGACAGACGGGTAAGATTATTTTATTTTCAAGTACCTGAGAAATATTTTGAATACTTTTTCAGAGTGCAATTTAATTTTTTACGGAAAGAAAAATTGTTTAGAAATATAACATAAACATTTCTTTTACTTTTTTAGGACGATATATTTTTTAACTGAAACTAAATTATGCAGTATTTATTAGCAATAAACATTGTTTTATCACTGTAATAAAAGACTAACGAGTTTTAATTTAAAAATGCTAATAGTAGAAAACAAAATATGTTTGCTTTCGAAGCAAATTCTTTTAAATTAAAACAATTACCATAACAGACGCATTCTTTTGATTTAAAATGTTAAAAAGTAATATAGAAACATATATTGTGAAAAAATCATGTTTTGTAATCACGGGGTCAAAAAACTCGAATGCGAAATAGCAACAATTTTTTTAACTTTCTTTATTTGAGCTATAAATCTATTTTGCAAATGAAAATTTAAAACTATAAAAATACAATTACTCTTTTTTGTTTGATTTTTATTTTGCACTAAGTCCTCGGTTTAATGCACAGCTCATTGCGCACTAAGTTGAGGTCCAACTGCATTTATAAAAAAATTTTAGGATAAGGGATTCTCGTTCAGAATTTAATTAAAGATGACATTTTAAGAGTTATAATGAATTATATAATGAATGAATATAATGAATATTATAATGAATTTAATTAATTACTTTGTATCAAATGAGAAATAACTTCTTGTTGATAGACGATGAAGGAAAAAATGATTCTGAAGAATAAAACTTATCATATTTTTTGTGTCGAGATGAATCTATTGACCTATATAAAGTCTATATTTGACAAAGAATTGATAGAGTACAAATGATAATTTTCTATTATTTTTAATGTTTAAAATTACATTTCATAATATAAATTTAAAATTAAAATAATTAAAAAAAATTAAAATAAAATTTTAAAATGTTGATTCTTTAATGACAGTTCTTTTTGCAAAAATTTTTTGCATTAAAAAACTAATCGATTGATCTATATAAAGTCTATATTTACCAAAAATTGAAGGAGTAAATTACAGTTTTTTTATTTTTTTCGACATTTTAAACTCTTTTTATTACATAACTTTTTAAATTATCATTTTTTAATGACAGTCCCTTTGGAATAAGTTTTCTACATTAAAAAATGAATCGATTTACGTACATAAAGTATATTTTCTACCAATATTTTATGGAAAAATTATCACTTTTTAATTATTTTTGGCATTTAAAACTTAATTTTTTCTTATAACTTTTAAAACAATCAATTACAAATAATAGTCTCTTCTTAAAAACTGTTCAAGGTTGCTTTTCAAAAAAGAAAATTTTCTCTATAAGGAAGAAAAATGTTCTTAAAATGAAAATAATTTTCTACTTGTTTTTATTTGTTAATTTATTAAAAATAAATTTGGGGAATTGGAATATTTTTCTCAAATAATTTTTTATTTTTTTTGTACTCGTGCCCTTGTATTTATTTTAATTCTTTACTAGTTTGTGTAAGAAGTTCAATAAATGATTTTCAGTACTTTTTTTATAGCAGTATAAGCTGTTTTTATTGTCTGCGAAGTAAATAATTATATATTACGTGATAGGTGAAGTAACAAAAAATTTATTACCGTTGCTACTGGAATAAAATTATGTTTAGTCAAGCAATATAAAAGTACTATATTACAAAATTATTGAAATCAGTTATAATTATGAACGCAAAGATGTGTGAAAATTTAAAAAGAGTCAATTTTGTAAAAATGTAATTCATAACATTTTTTTGCTCAGGATAAAATACATATTTTATTTTATACAATACTTTTTATGTAGATTAAAAAGAAAGAAGTATTGTGTGTAATAGCAACAAAATTAATTACTTTTATTATGAATTAAAATTCAAGATGATTTGATAAATAAATAAAGCTTGAGTTTTAGAATATTTTTTATTTTTTAAATTAAATAGTATTCACATTAGTATTTCACATTAAATTGAAATCAGTTTTTTTTAATGTTACCTTTTTGATTTTGAGAGTAACAGTTTTTTTCAGCGTAGCCTACCAAAGTTGGCATACATAGTTATCATTTCTTTTTAAATATAATTTACTACCTAGCAATCATCTCGCGTACTGAATCACGCATTAAAAACTTGGCTTGACTGTAGAATTTGAATGCCGTCACGCATAAACAATACTTGCCGTTTCTGAGAGTAGATTTGAAAAGAATTTCATATTAGCATTAATCCCAGATTAATATAATTAAACTCCTTTTCTCGCTAATTTAATTATTCGTTCTATTTTCCGATTTATATAACTAGTGGTCTCATTTTCTGATTAATTCGTCGTATATTCTGATTTATTCGGCTTATTTTCAGATTAATTTAATTATTCGTCTTATTTTCCGATGAATATAATTATTCGTCTTATTTTCCGATGAATATAATTATTCATCTTATTTTCCGATGAATATAATTATTCATCTTATTTTCCGATGAATATAATTATTCGACTTATTTTCTGATTAATATATTATTATTCGCCTTCCGTTGCATTATAATTAACTTTTTATTCAATCCCAAAAATTAATAATTTGTATTATTGTTAGTCATTAAAATTGACTTGTGTATAAAAGAAATTTGATTTATTCTTATACATTAAATGTCATATTATAATTATAAATCCTATGGCTGCTTGGCAACCTAAAATATATCAGTCAGTTTTTCGAAAATTATTCCTACCGCTTCTTAATTAAGCAAATCAAATAATTTATAGCTCAAGAGGGACGGCTGCATACCATTGTCAATTTTTATCTCTTTACTGCTCTACCATTTAAGGAACAAAAAAACTAAAAAGAAAGAAAGTACAAACTATTTTGAAATTATTCGAAAATCCCCCTACAGTTTCATACTTTTTCTTTAAATAAAGAATTGTCTAAATTATGCAACTTTTTATGAATGAAATATAGGGTGGATCTTATATGTATTATTATTATTATATTATTATCATTAATATGTACAAGTTTTTGTTTAAATGGTAATTGCAAATTTTGAAAAAGAAGAAATTCACATTAGTACGCAAATTACTTTCATCCCTAAGAGATTCGGTATTATTTTGGCAGTGTTTGGACTGCGATGCACAACTCAATAGCAACTTTTAAAAATTCCATAGATAGTTGATTTTTGAGTTTGAATTTTTCATGAAAGTAGTTCCAGTGTGCTTGAAAATTCGTTCAATTCATTTAGAGTTCTTTTCGTTAATCGTAGATGAATTGTTGAATGTACACGATGCTGAAGTTCGCAACGGTTTTTTTTGCGTCACTGAAGTTCGCAACTTTTTTTTTACGTCGCTGAACTCCGCAACATTTTTTTTACGTCGCTGAACTTCGCAACATTTTTTTTACGTCGCTGAAATTCTCAACGTTTTTTTTACGTCGCTGAAATTCTAAACGTTTTTTTTACGTCTCTGAAGTTCGAAACCCTTTTTTTCGTTTACGAAATGTAAGGAAACAAATTTTTACTATTTTCATATTTTTTAAATATTTATTTGCAATTTCTAAAGATTCTTTTTCGACTTATTTTTTTAAAAACTTTGTCAATAAAAGCGGGAACAATTAGTAAATGAACAGAAATTTGCCATTCAATTTTTCGTAAACGAAAAAAACAGTTGCAAACTTCAGCACCGTTTCTTTTTTCGTTTACGGAAAATAAGGAAACAAATTTTTGTTATTTGAAAATGTGAATATTCTTATGCAAAGATTGTATTCTTGCTCAAAGATTGTATTTTGCCTTTTTTCATAAAGTTATTAAGTATAATTATTATACTTATTAACTATATATATAGCTTATTTTTTATAACTCAGTTCAAAAAACAGCATGAATTGTAACTCTGACGATAAGTAGAAAACTCCCTTTTCTGGAACAGTTCAAAAAAGAGCACTTTT
>WNHD01001412.1:34183-50304 GCA_011057455.1 Ganaspis sp. Gsp50
ACTCGCACCAAGTTTTTGCAACTCGTCTTCGACTCGTTACAAAAAATTGTGCTCGTTCCAAAATCACCTTCTTTTCACACTTGTTACGAAATGTACTAAACTATAATTTAATTTCATAAATAAATTCTGGAACTGTTACTAAGTAAACAAAAATTTGCTTTTTAACTTTCCGTAAACTAAAAAAACGTGGCAAACTTCATTATCAATGTACTTGAAAAGAAACGATTGAAATCAAAACCAAGAACTAGTAGCATCGCTTTGAAAAATCATTAAGATTTTGTAAAAAGAAATCAGTAAGAACCTTTAAGAATTTAATAAGAATCGTTGAAGAATTCAATAAGAATCGTTGAAGAATTCAATAATCGTTGAAGAATTGAATAAGAATCATTGAAGAATTCGATAAGAATCATTGAAGAATTCAATAAGAATCATTTACAAATTTATTAAAGAAATCATTAAGAATTTATTTAAATCCACAAAGCAACTGAAAGTAATTCAACAAAACTGATATTTCCTCTATGAATTTTCAAACTCTACTGTTTTATACAAACCAAAACTTCTTGCCTTTCGACGAAAAGAAAAGCAAAAGTTTTCACGAAAACCTTCCTTTTCCCTGGACATTCAAGTCTCAGATTCATTTTGCAAAATTAAGGCTGATTTTTTCAAAATTGAAAAGGCGGACAATGAAAGTCCTTTGAAGAACTTTAGAGTCGCTTTTTTGTGATAATTCAGTTTTAATCGACACACTGCTTCAATTGTCACTCAATCCGCTAAAAACTAATTCAATTGCCGCTTGTACGTCACCGTTTGTGATTTGAAGAGCTTGGATATTAACAGTATCGTCTAAAAGTCCAATTTCGTGCATTTGTGCCAACTGCCTTTGCACATCGACTGACGGCTGTGCAGCTGAAGGCGTGGAAGGAGTTGAAGCAACACTGGCAGGTGGAATCGGAGAGAATGCAAATGCCTGCTGCATCGCTTGTGAAAACATCTCCGTTGTGATGACACCTGAATTTCTACCCGATCTTGATGACGAGGACGACGAGCCACTGTACGGGAATCCTCTGGAACCAGCTCTTGATAAAGCTGCTGCCAATTGAGCTGTAGTGATTGCAGAATCAGATGGATATCTATTTAATAAAGACGGCTGAGTTGAATCTGACGATTGAGACGAGTCGCCAGCCATTTCTTCGTCGTCACTTAAATTATCCAAACTGTAGGAATAAGCTGTTGTTGCCGCGTTGGAATTAGATGGGTCGGAACTTGAGGCTGCATTGTTGTGCGCTTCTTCGTGGATTGCTGTTGAAATGTGCTGTGCAGCTTCCACGAGCAATGGATGCAGTTTTGCGATTCTGGAAAAGATATCCTTTCTTTTAAATATTTATTTTATCTTTATTTATTTTCAATACGAAGTAGAGAATTTATCACTCGGTCATTTCTTGAATAAATAAGATTAAAAATATCAATCACTCCGATTCAAATATTTATTTATATTTATCTATATTTATTTATATTTATTTATATTTATTTAAATTTATGTATTTTTATTTAAATTTATTTATTTTTATTTATTTTTATTTATTTTTACTTATTTTTATTTATTTTTATTTTTCTTTTATATTTCTTTTATATTTCTTTTTCATAAATTGGACATACAACCGACGAAAATTCCCGGGACAATTGATTTTTCGTTTCAACAATAAATAAATTAAAAAGAAAGTTATAGAAAATAAACAAAATTTATTTTCTAAAATGTGTTTGTATGTTAGAAATTTCTCTTTCTAAGGCAGTTTCTAAGGCAGCAGTTTACTATCTTTTCTAAGAAAGATAGTAAAATTTTGCAAAGAATGAACACTAAGGCAGAGGATGAGTTTAATTTTTAAAGATATCACAAAAGACGTTAAATTTGCAATGTTTCCTTCAAATTATTTGTAAAGTAATAAATAGTTTTTAACGTTTTAGGGCAATTTTACATACAATTACAATATTTGCTTGACACTGGTGGAATTTTTTTTATTGAAATCTGACGATTATGAAACAGTGGAGTAATTGTCAAAAATTGTGTTACAATAATTTATAATACAAGATAATTAATAATTCAGATATTGACAATAGATTTAGAGTAAAAAGGAAAGAAATAAAATTACAAGAAAGAAACAAAAATGGAAAAAACGGAATTAGAAGAAATTAAATTAAAAGAAAGGAAATTAAAAGAAATGAAATTAAAAGAAAGGAAATTAAAACAAACGAAATTAAAACAAACGAAATTAAAACAAACGAAATTAAAACAAACGAAATTAAAAGAAAGGAAATTAAAACAAACGAAATTAAAACAAACGAAATTAAAACATACGAAATTAAAACAAACGAAATTAAAATAAATGAAATTAAAACAAACGAAATTAAAGAAACGAAATTAAAAAAATGAAATTAGAAGATAGAAACGAAATTGAAAGAAAGGAAAAAACAAAGAAAGATTAAAGGAGCAAATGAAATAAGCACTGAAAGAAAAAACTATTTCTTGGCTGCTTGATTTTTCAAAAAGTCGATGAATGTGTAAATTAGAAAAGTCTGGCAGTTAAAAATCGAATAACTATTTTTATTACCATTTTTCTACTAATGTGAAATATTCAAATTTTTCGACAATTCGTTCACTGTTTCATAATCAGCAGATTTTTAAAAAGAATTCTCAAGAAATTGTTTTAATTGTATGTGAAATTAGTTTTGAAATAAGCTAATAAAGTTAAAAAATATTTATTACTTTACGGATAATTTGAATTTTAAGGAAACATTGCAATTAAACGTCAGAATTAAACAATTTAACGTTTTTGTGGTATTTTTACAATTTCTGTAGTTATTAAGTGTTCTTATTTAAAAATTAAACGAATCATTTGTTTTAGAGTTCATTTTTTGCATAATTTTAATAGCATTCACTGCCTTAAAACGAAAAAATTGTAATTTACATATTTTAGAAGTTAAATGATTTTTTCTAGAGATAAAAAATATGATATTGAAGTTTGAAATGTTTGTTTTGTTTACATAAAACTAAAATGCAAACTTTGGCCATTTAATCATTATTCTATTATTTATTTACCGTTTTTTGTAAAAAGATAATGCAAAACAGAATCATTGAAAGAGGCGAATAAATATTTGAATAGTTAAAATACAGTAAAGAATGTTTTTCAATTTTTCATAAACGAAAAAAAACGTTGCGAATTTCAGCGTCGTAAAAATCGATTGTCCCGACAATTTTCGTCGGTAGTTATTTTGTTGAATATTTTTCGTGAATATTCTTAAAGCTATCAATTTTTTGATATTGTCAAATATTTGTTATATTATATATTTGTTATATTATATCTTTGTAATATTATATATTTGTTATATTGTTGTTTATAAGATTTATTTCATTTATTTATTGTATCTTAACAATAAATAAATCATAATATTCTTAAATAACAGAATATCTTAATTATTATTCACTTGAAGTTCTGAATGCTTTCTTCTGAATTCGTATCTTTTACTTTTTAGAAATTCAGATTTTTCCGAAAATATATATAATCTACGTGAGTTGTTAATTTCCACATTATTATTGTCAATTAACATTAATTTGTCAATTTTTTATTATAATAGTTGATTCAAAACATTTCAACAAAATTGAAACAAAAGAAAAACAATTCGTTCAAATGGAACGTTCAGAACTTTGAAAACATAATTATTTAAGTAAAATTCGTAATATTTAAAAAAGGTATTAAGTACTTTTTTGAAAAGGAAACATCAGGAGTTAAATTTTGTCCTTCATTATCATGTAAAGTTGGTTTTTTTAAGGAATTGCAAAATATTGGGCTTTTTTATGTTGTAAATTCGAAACGATTTCAGTTAAAAGAAATTATCTTAAATTATCTTTATTATCTTATATTACCTTTTCACAGTGGCAGGATCTGTAAAATGAGCCATTAAATCAGGATCTTGCAACATCGCAATTGCTACAGTGTCATTACTAAGGCCTGGAGACGATGATATAATATTCTGTATCACTTCGGGTCTCTTACTTAAACGCTAAAAATATAATTGAAATTTAATATCAAATTTCCTTGAATTATGATTTTTGAGATCAAATCGCAAAAATCCGATTTATTTGTAATTTTAAGAAAGTAAAAAAAACGTTTTATGCACAAGAAAGCTTTTAAATTCAAGGCCTTGTCAAAGTGGAGACATGTTTTATATATGCGACGATTCTCGTAAAAAACGGGACCAACTTTGACATGCTCTTAATGAAGTTTCAAAAAAGGCTTTTTAAATTCAAAAGAAAGGTTTTTTAAATTTATTTATTCAGTTATTTACACATTTATTTATTTAAAAGAAAAGTTTTTAAAATTTAAAAGTAAGATTTTTTGAATTTAAAACGAATGGTTTTTTGGAACTTAATTTTTAAAAAGAAAAGAATGAAAAGAAACTCAAGTTGTGTATTATTTAAAATTAGAAATTGATTAAATTGAAAATTAAAGGAAATCTCATTGAATATTACAAACGAGAAACATTTTTTACTTTCAACTTACATGTAAAGCACTACGAAGGGCAGGATTCGCATTAAACGATCGAAATGCGCTTACAAGCTGAGATATGCTGATCTCAGAAAAAGATTTTTCAGGAATTGATTCTTCTGGAGCTTTCTTTTTTAAAATATGAATCATTGCTCCATTTTTTAATCCACACGATTCGAGTGTTGTATCGTCTTCCAAAATACATCCACAGTAAATTAATTCTACAAAAAGTAAGCAATTTATAATTCGATCTAACAACAAATTATAAATGATAATTATATAAATTATAAATGATAATCATTTGAATTATAAATGATAATTATTTGAATTACAAATGGTAATTATTTGAATTATAAATGATAATTATTTGAATTATAAATAATTATTTGAATTATAAATTATAATTAATAGAATTATAAATTATAATTATTTGATTTATAATTCATTTTATTGTAATTAGTAACTATCAAATAATTATTAGTTTTAAATTCTGTCACGAAGAAAAGTGAAAAACGAATTGAAGCAAAAGTTAAAATTTCGGAAATAACAAAATTGTTTATGATACTAAGTAATTTACAATTTTAAAACCGAATGACGTCTGCTTACTGTTTACGTCCCAAAAATGTCAAATCTTTCAATATATCTGTAATCTTTTTTAAAAACAGTGCACAATATTTAAAAACTGAAAAAGGGTTACGATAAAAATTAATTATGCTAGTTAAATGTGTTTAAACCTCTTTTAATTATTTATAAATAATTTATTAATTTACAAACTGTCAATAACAAAGCCTAAGCTATTTTTAGTGATGAAAATAATGACAAAGACTTTAGAGTTTTGAGGCCAATTACACTGCTCTAAATGCAATTTGCGATCTTCTTTAACTGTTTAAAAGTAGAAATTTGCCTAAAAATTGTCTTCAAACCCAAACAGAGACGAAGAAATGATTAAAAAGAGTATTTTTTACCAAACGCATCTTTTTGAAGGTTAGTTTTTCCAGCTGCCTCATTTCTCAGCTCTTCCACTTTTATTTTCAAGTTCACATCACTTATTTTAATTGGCGTTGATGCTTGAATAAGTAAACGATAATTTAAAACTAATTCCATACTCATTTCGCTATAAATAACTGTATAAAATTAGTCGAAAACTTTGAAAACAAAGAAATTCAGTTTCAACTGGAGTTTATTTTTTGAACAGCGAATGGAATGATGCAGCAAACTTCATTGACATTTAACCAAAAGACAAAACAGCTGATCATAGTTGGGCATTTACTTCCATTCAATTTACGTGATTATTTACGCTTATTTAACGTGGGTTTACGTTACTTACCTAAGCTTTACATTATTTACGTGTCTTTTTCGTACATTTAGCACAAGACATTTTCTGTTTTACCGACAAAACATTTACGTCAATATCTTTGTTTACGTTTTGAATGATTATTGTTTACGTTTACACGTGGCTGCTTTACTATTGGCTGCTCCAAAATAGTGAATGAAACGAATTCTAATTGGTTGAAAATACTCGTAGAGTACCTGGAAATTACTACAAAAGGGGTATTTAATTCATTATTTTGAAACAAAGTAAATAGAGTGTAAAGTGATTTTAGAGTCAAAGACAACTTTTATTAGTTTCCAATAGAAACTTTTAAATTACAGTTCAACATAATTAATTTTGTTATAGTATGCACATATAAATAGAGAATAATGCACTTAAACTAGAAAAATTGTTTTGTTTATACATTATCAGTGTATAAAATACTGTAAAAACTTTTTTTTTTATTACTTGAAAATTACATTTCGTTACATTACATTACACTACCTGGAAAAAGAATGGTAAATAATCAATTAATAATAAATTAATAATTAATTATTATTCACAAGTAAATGGACTAAAAAGAAATGCCCTTAATAATAATTGTAAATTATTTTCTTTATAATTATTCTTAATTATTAATAACAATTAAAAACAAAATAAGTATTGTAAATAATAATAAAAAAATAAAAAATAAAAAAGAACTGAATGATTTTCATTTTGAAAGGTTTTTCTTTATGATTTTTAGTCTTAATTAATTTTTTTATTCAAAAGAGATTTTGAATTTTTTTTCTAAATGGGTTTAAAATATTTTTTCAAAATGATTTTTGAATGTTTTTTCTGAACGTTTTTTCTGTTTTTTCTAAACGTTTTTTGTCAATGTTTTTTTTAAATGTTTTTTCTAAATTTTTTTTCTAAATGTTTTTTTTAAATGTTTTTTCTAAATTTTTTTTCTAAATGTTTTTTCTAAATTTTTTTTCTTAATGTTTCTTCTTAATGTTTCTTCTTAATGTTTCTTGTAAATGTTTTTTACGCAAGTGTTTTAATTCGAAAAGTTGTATCTTATTTCGTACGCGCGCTTTTATTTTGTTTCCATTTGAATTGCAGGGTCTAATTTTTTATGAAAACTTTTTTGTTTATGTCAGTGAATTATGTTTAAATGTGCCGCTTAATTATGATGTTGCGCATGCGTATTAATAAGTTATGCTGCCCACGCACATAACAAATTCTTACAAAACTCCTTCGAAGTGGATAGAGTGCTGCGAAATCTCTAGTGAGAGTGACTGTTTTTTAAAAAGGAATTTGTTGTTTTTCAAGTGCTTAAACACCAATAAGAGTGCAATTTTAGTGAGTAGTTTAAATAGAATTATTTTAAAATGCCACAGTTTCATAAAGTTGAGATCAATAGAACGGAATGGGAAATTCCTGAGCGCTATCAAATGCTCACCCCGGTAGGATCTGGCGCCTATGGACAAGTTTGGTAAGAAAAAATAAAAACTCATACATATATACATATCTATAAAAATCTATTCTTATTATAAGCAACACACGAGTCTTTAAATAAACACCCGAATATTCTATGTTTAGTACACTCGTAACCACACAAGACACTTGTTGTATTGTATTTTTAATGAACAACACAGTGATAACGAATATTAATGCAATATCGCACTTTCTAGTATAGGTATTCAATACACATGAATATTGGCATGAATTTCCTTGGCAATTGTAAAATATGCATTCTAAAGTGAATTCTTGATTTTTGTAATTTAATTGGGTGAAAATGAATTATAAAGTTTAAATAAAGCGCAAATAGAAATAATAACAATAAGGAACAATAATGAATAACAATAATGAATAAAGAGCAATAAAGAATAAAGAACATTAAAGAATAAAAATCAATAAAGAATAAAAAACAATAAATAATAAAAAACAATAAATTATAAAAAACAATAAATAATGAACAAAGCAATGAAGTAAAAATAAAGAATTTTAAAAATAAAGTCTGGATGAAAAATACTGCAAATAAAGTAGCAATAAAAAGTAACAAAAGAAATTCAAAATAGAAAGTAATGTTAATAATAAAGTAAACCTAAAAATTAGTAATGAAAAGTAGTAATAATTAAATGAAATTTTAAATTCATGTACGTATTTGGTGTTGAAAATTTTGCTAATTTTTTCGATATTTTTAAATTATTATTTATTCAAAAGTGAATTTGCAAATGGTTGGGTATCAGATATGTAAAAACCCTGAAGTGGTTATACGTGCAGAATAAAATAAGTAAATATTTATTTTTTGTTTTTGAATTGTTATTTATTTTTGTTTATGAATTAGTATTTTTTTTAATTATTATCACTTATTTTTTTTATTGATTTTTTTTTTAATTACAATAATGTTTTTTAATTACAATAATGTTTTTTAATTACAATAATATTTTTTAATTACAATAATGTTTTTTAATTACAATTATATTGTTTAATTACAATTATTTTTTTGTTTATGAATTGTTATTTATTTTGTTTTTGAATTATTATTTATTTTTGTTTGCAAATTATTATTTTCTGTGACGAAGGCACTTTTATGAAAATATTTAACAGGATTATGATAAAGTGATTATCGCTGAAAATGAATTTCTTGATGGTGAGTTTGATAAGTATTTAATTTATCTTATTTTGACCTCCGTTTAGTATTTTAAATTACCTTGAGGAATTTAAGTTTAGAAAAGCTGCACGTATAACAGGTTGACCTATAACAGGTGCCCTTCTATTATGTCAACAGAAAACATGTGGCATAATAATTATTATGGCTTGATGCACTTGCAATTTCAATTGAAATTTTAATTGCCAATTTTCGTCTTTTCATTATTTTTTTTTTCAGTTTCTGTCAATAATTAACAGAATTGCGATCTGTTATTATTATCATCAATAATATCTCATTTTTCATCAATTAAAGTATTTGTTTTATTTATAATTATTTTATTGACTGCATGATAGCACACTTTTTTGGTTTTGTTATTTATTTTTCATTCAATATAACCTTTTCTTATTTGCTATAATTTTATTTATTTTATTTGTGACGCGCTCTGAAGAAAGGGACCTTAGAAGGAAAAAATTGAAGGTTATGTTTGATGGTAGTTTCAATGCGATTAAAGCTTGTTTTTTAATTTTCTACGATCAAAGACAGTTTCTTTTTTAAATTTGTTTGTTCATTGTCAAAAAATACTAATTTTGATTGCAAATAATTAAGAGGAAAGATTTAATCAACTACCATCAAACATAACCTATAATCAAGTACTTCTAAGTACTTCTAATTAAATATTTCCCTTTCTTCGGAGCGAGACACATTTGTATTTATTTTATGATATTTTTTTTATCTAAAAGGGCATATTACTGTCGCCCGTTTTTACACTAAATAAAAAATTTTATGAGCATTTGTTTTCTGTTTTTTTGTTTATATTTTGTTTCTATACTTTCTTAATATTATTTCATAGAAAGAGGATTTAAGTTTATTAATTATAAAAAAGTACCTATATATTTTTGATTAATTGAGTGCATTAAAATTTGTAATCGCGTGATTTTCGTAAAATAAAAAATGAAAATTGAAATCAAGAATTTACTAGAATATTCGTGATATTTAAAAGATTGCGTTTAAAAATTTGTTTTAAATGCTAGCTAATATTTGTGTATTCAGTTCTGCAGTGGATGCTACAACTGGTCAAAAAGTAGCTATAAAAAAATTAGCACGTCCTTTTCAATCAGCAGTTCATGCTAAACGAACCTACAGAGAATTGCGAATGCTCAAACACATGAATCACGAAAATGTAAGTGTCCTGCAAAATAATTTTTTTTTCTATTAATACGCGCTTTTAAATCTGCCTATATTAATAATTGAAAATTGTTTTTTTATTTAGGTTATCGGCTTGTTAGAAGTATTTCATCCATCTACATCCATTGAAGATTTTGAACAAGTGTGAGTACAGATAGTAAAGTAATAAAATAGTAAAATAAATAAAAGATTGAAAAATAAAGAAAAAATAAAGAAAAAAATAAAGAAAAAAATAAAGAAAAAAATAAAAAATAAAGAAAATAAATAAAAAATAAAGGAAATAAAGAAAAAATAAAGAAAAAATAAAAAATAAATAAAAAATAAAGAAAATAAATAAAAAATAAAGAAAAAAAGAAAAAATAAAGAAAAAAATAAAAAATAAAGAAACAAAATAAAAAATAAATAAAATAAACTAATAATATAATATTAGAAAGCAAACGAATCACATTATTATTATTTATTATTATTTATTATTTTTTTATTATTACAATAATACCTACTTTTTGACTAGACTGACTGATCGATAAGATTTTCTGAAATTTCCTAATATAATAAAATTGCGCTCGAAATAAATATTTTGTTTTAAGACTGTATTATTATTATTATTATTATTATTATTATTATAAATTAAAATTGGAACTTTTCCATTTTTCAATTAGTCTTCTTATCAAAATGAACAACTTTCGTTAACCTGAAGAAATGCTCTTTTAATTACACAATTTTTATGATACGAAATATTTTAATTATACAGTTTTTTAAAACGCCTGAAAATTGGAAAGAAAAATGGTTCAACTAAAATAGTAGTAATTTGAATTAAATGAAGTAGTAATCGTAGGAAAGTAATTTTTGTTTACATTTTTGTCGTTTTATTTGTTTTGATATTAAACGATGAAATATAATAAAGCATAATGAAACGTAATTATTTGTAAAGGTATCTAGTGACGCATCTAATGGGTGCTGATCTAAATAATATCGTCAGAACACAGAGGCTTTCAGACGATCACGTGCAATTTCTTGTCTACCAAATTCTTCGAGGTTTAAAATACATCCATTCAGCAGGAATTATTCACAGGGTAAGTCTGACGTGGATTAAATTAAAATTTGGACTAAATTCAAATTATTTAAAAGACAATGAGAGGTGAGATGTGACGAAATTATGGGTCAAGAATCAGAATATTCTAGCTCAATAATTTTACAAAATCGCTAAAGGGTCATTAAATTTAAAAAAATGCTATTTAAGAAATAGATTGAATTTAAAAAATAAATGCAAATTTATTGTACAAAGACAAATAATTTTTTAATCTGATGAATTTTTTTGAAAGAATCCAATTTTTATATTTTTTTTATGATCTTGGATTTAGATAAGTGTTAAAATAACAATTAATAATAATGAACATTAAAGATAAAAGATGAAAATCATTCTTAATTTTTGAAATTAAAAATGTTTTCTCGCAAACTTTTTATAATAAGTTTTTACAAATTTTAGGATCTAAAGCCCTCAAACATAGCAGTTAATGAAGATTGTGAATTAAAAATATTAGATTTCGGTTTGGCTAGACCAACCGAGAATGAAATGACTGGTTATGTTGCAACGAGATGGTACAGAGCTCCAGAAATTATGCTGAATTGGATGCATTATAATCAAACAGGTTTTCATTTATTCGTTTTTAAAAATTGTATTTTAATATTTAAAAAGAGAAACATGATTTTGAGGACATACCTTTGGACTTTCTTAATTACCGATTTATATTTTTTGTGTTTTTTAATGATTAATTTCTTGTTTTTTGATAATATTTTTTGTATTTTGATGATTAATGTTTGATATTTTGAAGATTAATTTCTTGTATTTTTATGATTAAATTTTTAATTTATTTTTTTTAACTAAATTAAATTTTTCAAGTTTGATGATTAATTTTTTGCACTTTGCATTACAGTTGATATTTGGTCTGTGGGTTGTATAATGGCAGAACTTTTAACAGGAAGAACATTATTTCCAGGAACAGATCGTATCCTTTTTGGACGAAGACAAAAAATTTATAATTGGAGACAAAAATTAATGGCTCTGTTTTTATTAATTCTTATAGCTAATTTTTGTAAAAACATACTTCCAGTAATCATAATTCAGCTTTATCATTACACAGCAATTATTTGCCAATACATTGCATCGCTCTTAAAATCTATCTCATTCTCATAGTTGCAATATCATTATTAACGAAATTGCTTTTTGCTAAGGATCTACTAATGAAAGGGTATTTAAAGAATGGTTCATTTTTTATTGAAAATTTTAATTGCCTTGCTTACATCTTACTTCTGCTTTTTCATATTATTTTTATTGTCCATTAGATTGCTTTTTCAAGTCACTTCATTTTTAATTACGATAAATATTTATAAATAATTTAGTTTAAAAAATACCTTTACATGTTGAGTTAGGACAAGAAAACAGAAAAGTAATATCGAGAAAGGAATAAAAGAGAATAAGAAGGAATTAAAAAAATAAAAAAGAATAAATAGAATAAAAAATAGTAAGCAGAAGAGTAAAAAAAGAATAAGCAGAATAAAAAATAATAAGCAGAAAAGTAAAAAAAGAATAAAGAGAATAAAAAATAATAAGCAGAAGAGTAAAAAAAGAATAAAGAGAATAAAAAATAATAAGCAGAAGAGTAAAAAAAGAATAAAGAGAATAAAAAATAATTAGCAGAAGAGTAAAAAAGGAATAGAAAAAAATTAAAACGAAAAGAATAAAAAAGGAATAAAGAAGGAATAAAAATAGAACAGAAAAAAGCAACGAATAAAAATTAGAAACAAGATATTTTAATATATAGATTTCAGTTCACATTTATAATTATTGATATTGTAAATTTTAACTTGGTGTAACATAATAATTTATAGACACTTTAAAGATAATTAAAAAATAATTAATGTTAATATCTAGAAGACCTGTAATTTTTAACGAACTTAAGTTTTAAAAAAGATTTGTAGAACCTTAGCAAAAGCAGATATTCATCAATTGAATCTCATAATGGAAATTTTGGGCACTCCACGAGACGAGTTTATGAAGAAAATTTCATCCGAGTCGGTAAGTGTCAGTGTGTGTAAATCATGAAATACTTACATATCTCATTGACTCAAAAAATTTGAATGTAATCAAAAGTATTTGTCGAAAGACTTTATTTACAAAAAAAGATAATTGTTAATACATCAGAAACAAACAAAATTGTTATAATACAACCATAGAGGTTGAATGCTTTTTTTATTTTTAAATGAATGACTAAGCTCCCACACAAGTTTTTATAAATTAATTTATGATTTATGATTTGCTTTAATCATACTTTGCTTATAAGTGTGCAATTTTATGTTTATTGCTCTTCTGAATATGTGCTTTTGTCTATTGCTTGTACTAAAATTATTGTTTATTTATTTATTTATTGTTATTATTATTATTATTATTATTATTATTATTACAATTTTTTATCAGTTTTATTTTGGATTAACTAACATTTATTTGGTTTGAAAAAAATAAAGCTAAATAACCTTTTATTTGTCTCTGACAATGAGATCTTTTTATTTAATTCAAATAAAATTTTATCTACTTCTATCTTTTATTTATTTCCATTTTTTTATTTATTTTTATTTTGTTTATTTATTTCAAATAAATTGTTTTTTCTTTCAAATAAAGTATTTAATTTAAATAAATTGTTATTTGTTTCAAATAAAGTATTTAATTTAAATAAATTGTTATTTGTTTCAAATAAAGTATTTAATTTAAACAAATTTGTATTTAATTTGAATAAACGTAAAAAATTGTTTTTATGGATGTTTATTAGGTACTAAAAATGTTATTCTTCTGTAAATTAATAACTTAATGTAATGGCGATTGAGTGCATGATATTTGTTAATAGTCGAAATGATTTACCTGCTCTGCTTTTAAATTACCTTAACGCTAAGCAGACATTGATCATCTAACACGTGTTCTTGTGCTCTGTGGAACACCCACAGAAGAAACATTAAGCAAAGTTACCAGTCAAGAGGTAAAAATTTCAAAATTATTTCTTAAAACGTCTTTTGTTCTAAAAGATTTCACTTTCATTTTGAATTTTTAAATAATAATTGAACGCACGTAGGTAAAAATTGGGCATCTTTAAAAAATTTGCATTTAAATATATACACCGAAAAAAATTATATTTGTATTATTCAAGTGTAAAAGATTGGATAAAAGGACCTAGAAAAGTTAATTTTCAAAGTTTAAAGAACACAGAAAAAACTTGGACTCTAGTGGAATTTTAACACGATTTGGGATAAATATAAAATTTAATATTGAAATTGAAATTTCAATAGTTTTAAAATTGAAATTTGAATAGTTATAAAATTTAAATTTGAAAAGTTACAAAATTGAAATTTGAATAGTTATAAAATTTAAATTTGAAAAGTTACAAAATTGAAATTTCAATAGTTATAAAATTTAAATTTGAAAAGTTACAAAATTGAAATTTGAATACAGTTATAAAATTTAAATGAATAATAAATTGTAAATAAAATAAATCAATTTTAAATTGAATAAATTGTAAATAAAATCAATCAACTTCAAATGAAATAAATTTAAAAATAAGTCAATTTTATATTAAATAAATTTCAAATGAAATCAATTTCAAATTAATTACATTTCGATCTAAATAAACTTTCACGGATTTATTTAAACTTTGTAAAGACATTGAATACTGCATTTCTGAATTTAGACATGATTCATATCATAACACGCATTTGTTAGTGAAAATAAATTAAAATTCAAAGTTTGAGCTTCAGAGAATTCTATAATTATTCTGAATAAATGATTTAATAAATTGTTTTCTATGTCAGAATTAAAATGAACTGAAACTTTACATTGTCGTTGTAATTGTCTGGACGTACGATACCATCATTTTCTGTGTTATTCATTTGTTTAACATATAAATAAGAAAATCATCCATATATTAATTTATTGTTAATTTGTTTGAACGTGCAATTTAACTTGACTTTGTCAATCACAATATTTAGCTTTAGAATTCGAAAATTTCCCTTGATTTTGGACATTTTCCAAATCGTGAGCTGGCAATTTTAAGAACTTTGACATTTGAAGACACGCAGAATTTATGTTTAAAATGTCTCATAAGTACAGGAAATAGTATAAAAATAAGATAAAGAAAAAATCGAAAAAAGTAAATTACACAAAAAGGAAAATAAACAAAAAAAAATTACAGAAAAAAAATTACAGAAAAAAAATTACAGAAAAAAAATTACAGAAACAAAATTACACAAAAAAATTACACAAAAAAAATTACACAAAAAAATTACACAAAAAAAAACTACACAAAAGGAAAATTAGATGAAATTATTGAAATTGTTTATTGAAATAATTTTAATGCAGTAAAATGAAAATTACAATTTTTAAAATTTTAAATTCCGGCTTTATGAAAAATGACAACTTCTGGCATGCTAAATGTTTTGTACCAGTCCAACTTTCATTCGCATAATAAAACGTCTCAAAATAAAATGAAAGCAATGTCATAATATGTATTTTTATATTTATTTCCCATTCATGTGTTTCATTTATTTATTAGATAATTTGCTGCAAATAAAAAAAAGTCTTTGTTATTAGATAATGACTGCAAATTTGTTACTATTATATTTTATTTCTAGGCTAGAAATTATATTCAGAGTTTACCACCTTTAAAAAAGAAAAACTTTAAAGAAGTTTTTCGTGGCGCTAATCCTTCAGGTATGTACATTTTCTATTTTTCGGATTATTTCTAATTTATTTTTTTTTCTACATTTTTTTTTTGTTCTAGCAATTGAGTTACTAGAATTAATGTTGGAATTGGATTCTGAGAGGAGAATCACAGCTGAACAAGCTCTTGCTCATCCATATCTTGCACAATACGCTGATCCAACAGATGAGCCAGTTTCTCTGCCTTATGATCAGAGTTTTGAAGATATGGATTTACCTGTGGAAAAATGGAAAGGTTCATATTTTTATTATTTATCCAATCAATCAATATTTCAACTCTTTGTTGAAAGAGACCTTAGAAGAAAAAAATTCTAGGTTATCTTTGATGATAGTTTTCATTGATGAGAATTTCCTTTTTCATTATTTGCAGCCGAAAACAATTTTTCTTAATAATATGCAAGGACATTATTAATAAAATACTTCTTTTGATTGCAAGGAATTAAAAACGAATCTTTAATCAAGTTAAAACTATCATCGAACCTGCACTGAAAAAAAAAATTATTTGATTCAAATAACCATTTACTTGTCTATTATCAAATAAATATTTATTTGAATTAAGTAATTATTATTTGAGTCCAATAAACAATAGTTGATTCAAATACAGAAATAATTGATTCAAATGCCATTTATTTGATTCAAATAATAATTACTTGGTTCAAATAAATATTTGTTTGATAATAGACA
>WNHD01001413.1:0-19194 GCA_011057455.1 Ganaspis sp. Gsp50
ATTTTTTACATATTGTATGTGACTTATGTGGAAAAAACGGTGAACTTTGAACTGTAACGTAGAAGTAGAAGAACCGAGAAATTTTGAGATCTTAATATAATAAAGGATTTGAAGGTGTTATATACTCATCCTTAATACTCCATATTCAACTTATTAGATGAGGTAGCATTTCATTAGATCATCTCAAAAGAATTCGGCTCAACCTAGAAGAATTCTACAAACTTAGCTGGTAGAAACGTCATAAAATAAATTTATAATTCTCTCATGATCATGATCTTATTAAAGACCATGACCAAGACTTTGGTGAATAGCTATAAATAAAAGAGGAACCCTGCAAATAAGATTAAAAAAATTAGTTTAGAACCTGAAAAAAGTAAGAAAAAAGGTATGGTAAAAACCTGAAAATAATAGCAAAAAAGACTTCGTTGACAAACTGAAAATAAGAGATAACCTGAAAATGAAAGCAAAAAAAAAACTTCGTTGACAACCTAAAAATGAAAGTGATAACCTGAAAATGAAAGTAAAAAAACCTTAGTGAAAACCTGAAAATAAAAGCAAAAAAAAACTTTGTTGACAACCTGAAAATAAAAGAGATAATCTGAAAATAAAAGCAAAAAAAGCTTTGTTGACAACCTGAAAATAAAAGCAAAAAAAAACTTTGTTGGCAACCTGAAAATAAAAGAGATAACCTGAAAATAAAAGCAAAAAAAACTTCGTTGACAACCTGAAAATGAAAGTGATGAAAATAGAAGAGATAACCTGGTAGTAAAAAAAAACTTCAAAAAAGATATATGTAGATTGTGTGTTGTTTATGACATAACCTATAAAACTTTTAAAAAAATATTAGTGTTTAGATTTGTTTTAAGCAGATTATGATTCCTCCCTAAAACGTTTGTTATTCTCGTTTCTTTCATCATATAGCTCTAGAGAATCATTTGATAATTCTGAAACGGTTGGAGAAGGTGTTTCAGGTTTTCGAATTGATGTGTTGGTGGCTTCTAAAACTGCTTCTCATCATGTGCGTAATTCTCATTATTTTCGTAATTCTCACCATTTGCGTAATTCTCTATTTGACCGTCAATGAAATCTTTATCATCAGAACTAACGTTGATGAGCAAAACATCGTTGCTGTAGTCCCTTAAACTACACTCATCATCACTGCTTAAGATGACAGTTGATGCTTCACTATTGCACTGTCCATCGCTGGAAGAAACCAAAGACGATCCTTCGCTATTGTAGCCATCGCAGAATATCACTGGCATTTCCAGAGTTTCAATGTCTTCTATGTCCAAACTTCCTTCAAAGCTTTCCATGTTTCTGAAGAAAAGTAATTTAAATTAATAATCTGATACCTTAAACCCAATACTATAATTAAAATTAAAAAGATAATCGATAAAAACGAATAATCTACCTCTTAATGTATTGAACTTCACACTTGAAAGCTGAGAGAAATGATGAGTTATTCCAACGCTCACGAATAGTTTTATGTAGAACCCCCACAACCCTTACTCAAACTCTACACCAATCACGTGTTGCTTCTCTCCCTCTCTTGCATGAGCAACCGATAACAACGACATCTATTTCGCACCAGTAACCGATAAACGCGCCATCTGTTTAACAGCGTTTAATTCAAAAATAATTGTTAATAAAAATCATCATAATAAAAAAATTACAAATAATGAATGGAATTTAAAAAATAAAAATGCATTTCTACCAAAACAATATAATTTTCTTTATTTTTTATCTTAAACAAAATTTCTAATTAACAAGTAAAACATGATTTCTTCTCAATCTACAAACTAAAAGAATAAGTTTTTCTATTTTCAGTTTTTTTTCCTGTAAACTAGCACAATGTTTTAACTCACATACGTATTTTCTCTAATACTAAAGTGTCTTATTAAACTATTAATCACAATAGCAATTTTTCTTTTGCTTCTTTAATGCTTAATCATTCAAAAAGTCAACAAAACATTTTTTTTCCTACTACACGTAGGAAATTATAATATTTTTTTCCAAATTTCTTAAAATTAAAAATGAACACAAACTTCAAAATTGGAAAAAAGTATACTAGCTTATAAAAATAATACTTTTTATAGTATTTTAACTTACATACGTAAAGTACTATGAATTATAAAAGAACACGTATTTTTTCAGATATTTTTTCTAATACTAAAAAGTCTTATTAAACTATTAATAACAATTGCAATTTTTCTTTTGCTTCTTTAATGCTTAATAATTCAAAAACGCAACAAAACATTATATTGTGATTAATAAAATTATTAAAAGACAGTGTATCAGTTTACTGAAATTAAAAAAGCGTTATTTTTAAAATAATCTTCAATTGCATTTTAACATTTTTTTATCTTTTTCCATTTTTTACAGACTTGCTTCTCTTTTCTTTAAAATGACAAAACTCATCATGATCAAGATAATTAGAATTTTTATCATTCTCTTTTTCAAAACTTTTTTTCCTCTGCAAACTGACGCTTTCAATAGAATATGCATCTTTTTCTTTTAATATTTTATTTTCTTTCACTTCAATCATTTTTTTGTAACATATTAATGCTCTCTTGCATGACTTCGTTTAAAACATCCTGGCATGGTTGCGGTACCCAGTCAACGAAGTTTGGAAAGTAAGGACAAGGAGGTAGTAATTCTCGGTCATTTTGATCTTGAGTTTCTTTTAAGTTTTGCTTTTCACCTTGTTCATCAATTTCATTTAAGTATTCATCGGATAATTGTGATACACTATTAGTCGTTGAAATGTTGAGTCCAGGCGCCTCCAATTTGAACTGTAAATCGTCAATCCCTTTATAGTTTTGCTCCTCACCTTGTTGAAAAATGTCATTTAAATATTTACTGGATAATTCTGACACACTATTAGTCGTTGAAGTGTGGAGTCCAGGAGCCTCCAATTTGAACTGTAAATCGTCAATCCCTTTATAGTTTTGCTCCTGATCTTGTTGAAAAATGTCATTTAAATATTCACTGGATAATTCTGATAGACTATTAGTCGTTGAAATGTGGAGTCCAGGAGCCTCTAAGTTTAACTGTAAATCGTCAATCCCTTTATAGTTGTTCTCCTCATCTTGTTGAAAAATATCATTTAAATATTCACCTGATAATTTTGGTAAACTCTGGATTGTTGAAGTGTAGAAATCAAGAATCTCCAAGTTGAAATTTTCAATCCCTCTATAGTTTTGCTCCTCACCTTGTTGAAAAATGTCATTTAAATATTCACCAGATAATTCTGGTAAACTCTGGATTGTTGAAGTGTAGACATCAGTAACCTCCAGGTTGAAATTTTCAATCCCTCTATTGTTTTGCTTTTCACCTTGTTGAAAAATGTCACTTAAATATTTACCAAATAATTCTGGTAAACTCTGGATTGTTGAAGTGTAGAGATCAGGAGCCTCCAAGTTAAAATCTTCAATATCCTTATATTTTTGCTCCTTACCTTGTTCAACAGATTGATATAAAAAATCATTTGATGGCGATGATGATCCTTGTGTATAGTTGAAGGAAGTAGATTTATTAGAATAAATAGGATACGACCAATAATGGTAATTATCCTCTTTTGGTGTTGTTGTCATCATTGATGGTGTCAATTTTGTTATTGTTGCTATCATGGAAGTCATCTGTGTAGCTGTAGTCATCGTCGGAGTCAGCTTTGTAGTTATTTTAGTTTCAAGTACACATATTCTTGGAACCAAGCGAGGTTTGTCCCACCTTGTGTAGCGCAAGCAGCTTGCTTTTTGTGGTCGTGGACGTGTGGTGCCAGAGATGTTGGAATTAGGCAATTTTTTGTGTGGATCACTCAATCTCGCTACTGATGAAGTGCTGGTGATAATGTCCCATCGTGACTTAGTAGCAGTATTCTATAAAAATTAAAATAAAGTTAGGTTAAACAAGAGCAATAAGTTTCATTTTACAGTCTAAGTAAAGATAAATTCAACTATTGTAACATGGGTTAATTTAACCAAGTTTTATAATATAATTTTGATTTTAACTTGAATTTATTTAACTGATTCTACATAAATAAGGGTTAGCATAAAATTTAATAAACGTCAAATACAAACTTGCATTAAAGCACTTAAATAACATAATGTACCTTTGTGTAGAAACCACTATTGTTTCTTAGCCACGGGTCCCGTGGACCGTCGTCTTCGTTCGCCATTTTTTTATTATTTTTTTCTACAATTCAACTGAATGTGTTTTTAATAAGAGCAAGATTGTTTTTGCAAGTAATGATTGCTTCTCAAACGTTTTTGATTATAGTGTGGTTTGGGTCTGAACTTGTGTATTTACACGCAACTGGAATAGACCATTCAGAATAGAATGAATACACAATATTGGAATAAACCAATCGGAATCTTTATAAGGGTAGAGAGCCAACATATTTATATATATTTATATATACATATTTAATATGTCGGATGGCTGACGGCATGCACATACATAGAGATTGAAGGCATAAGCATATATAGCATAATATAATTAGAGAAGAAAAGATATAGGTGATAGGGTGACTTAGTCTCACACTTTCCTTTTTTTCTATTAAAAATGGTGAATGCGTCGAAATCTACTTTATCGATTGACGGTAAGTGGTCTCGTAACCCCATAGCTCTACTACACACACACACACACACACATATACATCTGGACATTTGCTTACAACTTCGTAATCTACACGTGAAATTACGTATCTGTACCATATTTCAAGTCTCTCGGTAAAATGGTTCGGCTGATAGAGGGCGTAGGGGGAGACAGGAAAATGATGATGGACAAAGCGAACCCAGCAGGGTTCCGTTTGCACACTTTTTGTACAAAACCCAAAAAATAAATAAATAAAAAATAAATAAATAAAAACAAAATTTATTAATGAATATAAATAAATTCTGCCCTCAGCAATCTTAAATTAAAAAACTATGTATCTACTCGACCTTTACATATTACATTTTTTCAAGTAATATATTCGCCTGTAACTTCCTTTCATTCAGTCTATTTGTTATTCTGCTCTAGATAATAACGTGGTAAAAGACAAAAGAGTTACAGGTTAATAACTCAAAAAAATTTTCCTCAATTGAATTGAAATTTTGGAACAATTTCTTATTTTTTCCTCGAAAAAAAACCTAAAGAAATATAATATTTCTCAAAATGTCTGCAAATGAAATAAAATATAATAAATTTTTAAAAGTGCAATATTTAACTATTCCCCCCAACGCCTCTACTAATTATTTAAAATATCGTGATCAATTTCGTGCACCTCCCACCGTTGCAGCCAAAAATTAAAATGTGTGTGTAAATTCCACATGTAATCGCCAATATTTATATATTTTTTTATTTTAGATACATTTTTAACTGTATAAAATCCAAAAAAGTTTTGATTTATTATATCTAGTACAATAAAGACGTAAATATTAATGGTATGTAGTATTAATGGACTTTTTCTAGTTTTACTCTAAGTAATACAAAAATAAGCCAAAATTCATTTGCAGCAAAGGTACTTTTCAACATAGAGGGACACACATTCATATATATAAATATAATATAATATATATAGAAAATAAGAATATAGGTTTGCCCTGTTTGCCACATCAATTTGCAGATCGGTGACGGGATCGCGCTGTAGAATGGCTAGGCCAAAGACCACGTTTATAGCGGTCGATCATTGGCATGCCAAATTCTTTGTCGAAATTGAGAATCTTTTGTACAATACTTACAATTAGATTACCAGGCTGCGATGAGTTGATTTTACTGATATCCAGTAAAATTTTACCTATTTTTAATAATAGAATTTCAATACTCAAATTAGTAGTTAATTTTTAATGTTAAGAAGTTAAAGACTTTCAGCCAAGCGAAACTCCCCCTAGGAATCACAAGACCTTGTAGTTGGTGGGGGAGCTTAATGGGCTTATCGGGCAATGGCTCTGTCTGAACTGATCTATTCGATAGTTACTAGGGGGGCGTATTTCTCGAAAGGGAACATCCGCTTGGAAAACCAGACTTATTGTGTTTCGCTGGGTCGAAAGCTCGGGGCGCGAAAGTTAGAATGGTATCAGCGAGGGAAGTGACTCTTAGGAACCCGGCAGCGATGTCGGATAACTATTAGAAACGAATAGGGTCAGGAGGTCGGAATATTGAGGCGCGAATCTCACGACCCCCAATCCAAGATGTTTTCACCGTGTCGAGGGATGAATGGCACCAGGGAAACCAAATACACCGAGTCACTGAGGGGATTTGTGCGGAAGGAGCCGGGCTGCGGTTCTTTGAGAAACGTGTCTTGTAATGCTCAGGATCGTTCTTGATGAGCGGGACCGGCTTCCGGACGTTCGGGTCTCTTTGAGGGCTACGGATGGAGGTGTCTTAAACAGAGGCTCTGAGATCTGGGCGAAATCTCTGTGACTTTAGCCTTGTCCTCATGTGGGGCTTGAAGAGGATCGACAATTTAATTTCCCAACATTCGTGGGATCTTATATGGATCAATCAAAATCACAAACGCGACAGACGGACGCTAGTGGAGCAGAGACCAAAATGGGGAATCGTGAAACTAGCTCTACAGAAACACCACAGTCCCAGATGGCCCCCGAAAGGGAACCTCAAGGAACAAAGATGGGAGAAATGCAGGGCCTACTTGGTCATCTGACCGTCAAGGCTAAGAAGACAAGTGGTGCTGAGAAAAAGAGACGTTTCATGAATGACGGTCATTTACCAGTGTTGGGCCAACTCTGGGCCAACACTGGCCCAGGATCTAGATTAAATATTACCATTATTAAACGTAAATAAAATTAGAAATTCACAGAATTGAAATATAAAAGATTAAAAGTAAAATAGCATATTTGCACACCTTTGTACCGACAGGAAACGTTCAGCGTTATTGAATACCACCGACAAAGCTGACTAAGAAAAGTAGAGGATGTGAAAATGTTTTATAGAAAGAAATTCTGGAAATTCACAAAATAATTAGAAGAATTAGACCTATTTATAATATATAAATAAAATTAAATAAAATAAAATAAATAAAATAATACAAGTAGTATTGTTATTATTGTTATTATTCAAATAAATAAAACTTTAATTTATATTCAACCAAGATATTAAAAATCACTAAAATAATGAGAAGAAAAAAAGAAACATACATTAATTCTTACAAACGATATAAAATTCAAAATTATATATTGTTTTTATAAAGATTTCAAAGTCCGTATTTGACTCTAACCAGTTTACGAAATCTGATACTTCCTTGATAACGCCGAGTGCGAAAACGAACTAGTAGAAAAAGTTTCTTAGTCGCATTCAAAATTTATGAAATACAAATTATATTAGTCTACTAATAAATTATAGCAACAATAATAAAAATTTTAACAAACAAATAAACAAATAAGTAAACAAACAAATAAACAAATAAGAAACAACAAATTCTAAAATCCTCAATCATAATAAACTATACTATTTACTTATTATTGTTGGTAAAATTTATAAGGATTTAAAATAAAAAAAGAGAACTAAATGTCAATTTATGAAAATGTAAACCCCTAGAAACAAAATTGCATCCATCATCAATCGCATCGTGAGAAATTTGCAAGAAGGTGGGAGAAACACTCTTCCACCGCGTAAGACGCGACCAGCAAACCAGCGTCGCGTCAATTAATCACTTTTCGCTGCTCAAATCGGACGGTCGTAAAACTTGTTAGATGAAATTTTCCGAATGTAAAAAAACTATAAAATAATGAATATTAATAAACGTGCCAAATAATTGTTTTAATCCAAAAGTGTCATTATTGAAGTGTTCCCTATTTTACCAAAAATTGAAAATTTAAATTATGTATTAAATTAAAGTGATTCTTTAAATCTTTTTACTTGAACAATACTGCGCCAAATATAAGGAAAGCCAATTTTCCATTGTTTTTCTAAATTAAAGTGAGAAATTTACTAAGTCTTAAATGTGAAAATATCAAATAAAACCAAAATTTTACAACGAGAAGTGACAATTAAATGAATTTAAACGACTAAATTTTTGAACGATTTTTTATCCACAACCTAAACGAACGACCTTAAAAACTTTTGGACTTTAATTAATCCCCAACTATTGCAAACTTATGAAGTTATTCAACACTAAAACTTGCAAACTTGGCGATTTGGAGCATTTTTCTCATTGAACTGGATACCGACAGAACTTGAAGGGTCAATATTAATCCGATTTATCTTTGGTTTTCCTCATCAAACTGGCTGCCGACGAAACTCAAGAATTCGAATACTCATTCCATAGATCGTTGATTTTTCCTACGACATTAAAGCAACATTGAAAAGTAAGTAGAAATAAATTATTCCTTCCCCTATAAAATCCACAAAAGAAAAGGATTTTCCTATCTTTTTTTTTTTTTGATTAAATTTAATTTGTCGAGTCTTTACAGTCGACTATAAAAAATCCTGTAAAGTGGTGACACGCGCTGCTCTAATTTTAAATGTTAATTGAATTTTCAATTTCTTTTAACTTAAATTCCTAATTTCTAAAATTTTACCTCCCATTCGAGACGACCTAAAACCAGCCTTTGTTTCGGTTTGAGACGTAACAGACCCCAATGGGGAATCGTGAAACTAGCTTTACAGAAACACCTCAGTCCCAGATGGGCCCCGAAAGGGAACCTCAAGGAACAGAGGTTGGAGAAATACTTGGTCTTTTGACCGTCAAGGCTAAGAGGGCAAGTGGTGCTGAGAAAAAGAGACGGAGACGCAAACGTCTAAAGAACAAGGAAATGGAATCTGGACCAAGCGGATCCGTTTCAAAAGAGCAGCCGAGAGAGGGCACGGAGAGTCGGCAGATCACGAATGCCAAGCGCAAGAAGGGTTCCAAAGAATCTCCGGAACCTCTGAGGACTGCTAAAAAGGCGAAGGGCCCCCAAGAGGGAAGCTCACCGTATGCACAGGCGGCAAAAGAATCCCTTAAAAGGAAATCGTCGCGGAAAATTATCCTAAGGTGGGAATATCGTTGGAGGACTTAGATCACTACCGGGAGGCCGTCTGGAAGAAGATGCTGTCGAATATGGATGACCCTGCTCCCAGATTTGATGAGCCTAATTTAGTAAAGGGCGCGATTAGGGTTGCATGCCTGGACTCTGATACGCTGCATTGGCTTAAAAACCATATACAGAGTATCGGGAAGGCAATGGGTGAGCCAACTTTGAAAATAGTGGAACTATCGCAACTCAAAAAGATGTTTAGGTTTGTGGCCTGGGTCATGGGCAAGCCTGTGAAACGGGACACAATCCTGAAAGGTATCGGATACCAAAATTCGGGTTTGGATACGTCCAACTGGAGGGTGTATTTATGTGGGGAGGGAACGCCGAGTACCGGGACAAAACCGGGGGGGGGTGGACTCTAGCGGTGGGGGTGCCTGAGTCTGCTTTAGCGGACCTGCAGGATCGAAACTTTCAGGTTTGTCTGGGAGCTGGCATGGTCACTTTTCGAGTGAACAAGCGAGCGACGTACCATGAGGTGGAGGAACTGGGCGCTCAACAAGTGGCACAGGAGAATGTTGACCAATCCTAAATGACTCTTCGAGGTATTCTGTGCACTCAGATTAAATTTGCATCATTGTAAAAGCGCAACGGCGGTGTTAGCCAAGCGCATGACAAAGATGCAGACAGCCATAGCTTTTATTCAGGAACCCTGGATTTACAGGGGTTTATGCCATGCGAATATTTGGTAGAATATTGCCACACTATTGCAGCAAGATTACTATGCAATATTGACACAAAATGGCTCTGCAATATTACCGCAATATCACTATGTAATACTGTCAAAATATGACATTGCAATATTACCTCAAAATTATTCCGCAATATTGCCGAATGGCGGACATTTCAACATTGCAGCAATGCTGCCTCAATGTTCCGTCGCAATATTGCAAGTATTCACTGCAATATTAAGGCAATATTGAGGCAATAAATAAATAAATTAGCTTAGTTAGAAGAATAATTTAAACAATAATATGATTTCGATTATCATCGAATAATTATTGATTACAGTTCTTGAAAGAAAAATGTAATCTGAAAGTAATTAAGAGCATGTTGAATGAAGAGTCCACGTGTTCGTGGTGGCTCGCATCTAAACATATATACTCCATGCTTTGAATTCTTCAGTTTCACAGAAAGAACGTGATCATTTGCGCTTTATCAGGAAAACAATAATCATTGGTTGAACATCTGCTCGTTATAGTCTCATTGTTTTGTCTGTTAGATTTGGAAGATCACAATTTTAAATTCACTCTTCTTTAATGAAATTCTCTTAAATGTTGGCGATTTGCATGTTAGTCACAATGGATTTCACTTGTAAATGATGAACCAATGAACACGCAATATGAGTTCAGTTTTCAATGATCAAATATCACAGATAAATAATTATAATCAGCATTAAATTCGAATGACAAAGCTGTACGAATAAGTATTAATCTTAACTGTAAAAGAGATTGATTAATTATCGATTGATTGATTATCGATTAATTGGTTATCGATTGATGAATTATCGATTGATTGATTATCGATTGATTGATTGTCGATTGATGCAGAGTGCTAAAATCGATAACTGTTGGGTTGAATATCTAATTACCCTAATGAGGATATCTACAAATGATATCAATTTTATTAAAGAGCATAACATAATATATAGTTGTACTTAGAAACATGTTATTGTTCATTGATACATTATTATTGAACAATGAACAGTTGATATAAATATAATAGGAACCTAAAGATTACAGATATTCCATAAAATGTCAAAACATCAAGTAAAGCAGAGTTTGTAACAAAACGTTATGATTTGCATTTGGTATACGAATTATTATAAAATGTGAAACTTTATAAAGTAAGACGATACTTTCATCATAACTCATCATTGCCAATAAGCAGATCATGCCTTTTTGCGCTCTAGCATACATTGTTATTGCACGTGTCTTTTCGCGCTTTAGCATAGACTGTTATTGTACGTGACTTTTTGCGCTTTGTCATAGCATACTCAATTTACCCCCAAACCACTAGATTCCATTTGTATATAAACCCCTGTTTTTTTAGAGCTAATTGTCAAAAGTCTTGTTCAGCTACCATAGTTGAATCTTGTTGAGTAGACCCCTTGTCTACCAAGTTCATTCTTTCTATTTAAGTAAAGTAGTCATTCTTCAAGTGCCTAGAATACTTTCTCAAGCGGTTCGTGTGTTTTCCAGTTATAAAAAACGTAGTTCTTCCAATTTTGGAGCACACAAGTTGGTGGCATTAAAAAGAACAGAAGGAAAATGAACTTGTTTCAAAGTTAAACTTTTGTCCGAGTAGTGAAGTGAACCTACTCAAAATGAACTCATTGTACATCAATTAATTCACTGATTTGCTGCACCTGTATCGATATTTCTCTGTGTACATCGATCAGCAACTTTGACAAGTTAAATTGTCAACCTGTTAGAATTCATGTAAGTTATAGTTGTAATTATTTTATAGAACTGTATTTGGTCGGATAGATAAGCTTATAACGATTATTGATATTTCATGGACACGAATAAAAATTTGTAATAATTTTATAAAAAAATTTTAATTTTGTAATAAACATATAAGAGGAATATTCATTGTCTGTTTAACTCAGATCCTATAGATCTGATATTACAATAACGAACCCCTAAAATAAAATTATAAAGGTTAGACTTCACGTTTAACTGTTTAGCTGTTATTTCTTGACAACGATTGATTGTTTCAACTAAACGATTAATAGACTAGCCTCGTTTGGACATAACAATGAGATATAATAAGCAGTGAAAAAACTACCTCGGTGTGAGAAAAGCTTCCCCTTTCACTTTGTTTCAATTATTTGAGGCTAAGAATTTGTTTCTATTATCATCATCCAATGCGAATTCTTTTTTGGGTTGTTAGATATAATGACCAATGATGACCAGTCATAAACAACCTTTGAAAGCTACCCCTGTGTGAGAAAATGATCTATCACTTTGATTCAATTATTTAAAAGAAAAAACTTTGTTTATCACCATAACTCAACGAAAATTCTTTTTTGTAATGTTAGATATATTAAAAAAAAGTGCATTTCAAAATTGATAAGGGATGGTTTGCTTTATACGGGGGTAGTTTTGAAGGATAACAATTTATGGTCACTTATCACTGGTTATTATATCTAACATACCAAAAAACAATATTCATTGCGATATAATAAAAAAAAATTCTTACTTTCTAAAAATTGAATCAAGGTGATATAAACGATTTTCACTCACAGGGGTAGTTATTAAAAGTACTTTATGGCAAGCTATCACAGCCTATTATATCTAACATCTCAAAAAACAAATTTCATTGGGACATGATAATAATCAAAAAATATTCTTAATTTTGAAAAATCAAATTAAGGTTATTGGGGAAGTTTTCATAACACGAAGGTAGTTTTTAAGGGTAGTTTATTGCAAGTCCTTACTAGTTAGTATGTCTAATATCCTAGAAAATAATTTTCATTGGGTTCTGATAATAGAAAAAATTTCTTAGTTTCGTAAAATTGAATCAAATTTATGGGTCATTTTTTTCTTACACGAGAGTTGTTTTTTTAAAGAACTGACATCGAATTCGTAATCAGGTATCACTAAAACCCCTGAGTAGCAACTTTCAAGTAGATTCAAAGAATTTTAACAAAAATCCTCCGTCATTTCGCATCCGACATTTTGAATTTATTAAATATGTATTAATATTTGTAATCAGCAACCCAAAAAACCCTTGTAGCAAGTTTAAAACGATTGCAAGCAATTTGTAAAAACATTTAAATTGTAATTTTCACAATCTGATTTCAAATTTTCAAAATTCGACTTCACATTTGTATTCAGCGAACCCAAAAATATTTTTTTACAAGCTGGTTAATAGCTTTATTTTGTCATCCAATAAAATGTTATGTTTAGAAGGTCATAGTAATTCCAGCATATTTTGATCTATATTAAGTTGATTTTCGTTGCACAGAATTTTTGGCAGAGCTCTGGTCCGCTTGGTATGAAAGGTCCAATATGATGATAAAGAATCTTGAAATTTATAATCTTTAGCTTAAATTATTTCTTGTCGCATTCGGTAAAAAAAGTGTCACTCGACATTTCCGTTTGTCTGAAACATCGCCCAATCCCACAAATGTAGCGTTTGTATGTAATTCCATGTATTCAGCTGTAACACTGTAATACACTAAAATGAGTTATGATATTAATAAACGTTTGATAGTTTTAGAAGCTGAAGTCTGACTTTTACCCCAAATGTTTTTTATTATTTTTTTAAACAATTCCATTACGGGAGCTATAATTTCAACGAAATCCAGAATAAATCTTTAAAAGCAGCTGGCTATGTCAAGGAATCTACATGCTTTGTGGATGCTGGACACTACAAACCATGGTACAAAACAAACTCATACACTTGCATTGGCTCACGCTGCTGTTAATTCCTGTACAACTAATTGTATAGCATTATTCAGAAATGCCTTTTCTCGGAGGAGGCTCTATTTTGACATGTTTTTTACACTCTCTGTGGGTTTCCTACTTTATTGATCAAAGTTCACATTGACAGGAAATAGGAAAATAATAGAATTGGGCAAAACATATCAAACCTATAATACAGTTTCTGAACAGTACTATACAAGCTGTAATACAAGTTCTGCATAATGAATGTTGATGTCACACACCAGGCTCCTGAGGATTTTAGGTTTGACAGAAATGAACGCCAAATCTGTAAATGGAATTTAAATTTTGTTTGTTAAGCGATATAAGTTTTCAATATATAGAAGAGCCTTATTCTATAGGAATACACTTAAATACGCACAAGCACATATTAAATCATATCCACGAACACACACACACACTCATTATTTTAATAATAATAATTATGTATGTAATTACGAAATACGACACATATCACATAAAAAAATTAATGTCAACTGTAACTTTATGCATTTTATATATTTAAATATTTTCTTACAAGAATAAAACTTTACATGCAAAAATTAATTTAAATAAATTGAGAAAAGAATTTTGCCTTCTTTAAGTTTCACTAATATCCTTTGTCTTCAATTGTGTTAATTAAACGGGGAATCCACAAACTGTTCTCAACAACGTTGTAAATAGCTTTACCAACTTGTTCTGATCTTATACTGAGAAAAATATGTTATTGAATGTATAGCATGTATATTCGCATACCTCTAAATATATATTTGATTCATTTAATAGAATATTTGCTTGAGTTTATAGCACTGCTTTTGAATAGAAAGTTAGAGTCTTAATTTTCAAAGAAGAACTATAGAATAAACCAAATATTATATCAAATAAATCAAATATGTGTTTAGAAGTATGCCAATATATATGCTATAGATTCAGTGGCATTTTTTTCTCAGTGATATTGCAAGATCATTTTTATCCAAATAAAGCAGACACTGGGACAAATGTGTTACAATCACATGGATCTTTAATGTTAAGCTAACGCCTGTACTTCTGAGATAATTTTCCAATTCTTTCACGAGATTAGAGAAATAAATACACTTAACATTTTCAGTGCAGTTTTCTTCACTCAAACACTATATTCTAATTGTGAAGAACCTGTAAAAGAATTTTAAAAAATCTTTCATTATGCACTTGAAACATCTAAGTGTTACGACCCGAGCTAAGGCTTGAATTTTAATTATTATAAAATAATTGAGGATGTATTTTAGCTGATAAATCAGGTTGATAATAAAGCCTGATAATTTATATTTATTTGTGAGTTTGATGTTTCTTGTCAAAACTATGTGTTTCATGTTACACAATGAGTACCTTTTAATACATTTACTCATTTAAGATTAAAATATGATAATTATTACAACAGTGTATAGTAATTACTTACGTTAGAGTATACAACAGAACTGCGTAGAAAACGATTGTACAGTAGTACAACGGAAACGGTTTGCAGATTACAAGGTCGTATTATCTAAGAAGTTGAATTTGTTGAGGTTGTTGTACAATTTAATCGGTCGCTTGGAGGATAGCACACACGCTTAGGATGCCTCAAATTGGTTACAACAGTTACTTTAATAAATTAAAGTAGTTAGTTCGCTACTTCGAGGATATCACACACAGTTTCACGACTAAGAAATACGTCAGTCACACAGTTGTTTAGTAATGTGTCTTTGACAGTTGTCCACTAGGTAAAAGAGCTTTACCTGTTCCAAACTTGACATGTCGCACGGAACCCGCTGGCGTATTGAAAACGAAACTACTATTACTACAAACGTATATTTCAAGCTTGAATAAGCGATCACGGCGAATATCGACGTGTTGAAATTAAGATACGATATAAGGAATATTAACAGTCGTTGAATACAGAATTTACTTACAATTAGTACTTCAAGCTTGACTAAGCGGTCACGAAACTATTATCGCGTTGAAACATAAAAGCTACGCTCAGAAGACTAAAAAACTATACAAAAGTGGACTTGACGGTCCGACTAACGATACTATTCAAGTTAGAAGTTCACGGAGTATTTCACAATTGTTGGTAGTTTAATTGGAGTTTATATAGTTTTGTCTTTCCAGCCATTGACTAGGGATGAGATTAACTTTGAATAAACCAGGTGGTATTGGATATTCGGATGATTAATGTCTTAAGTCATTCGATATATAACATCATTTATTCTTAGTCAGCTTTCTTACTTTCTTTTTCTTTCATTTCATTAAACTATTTTTAGAAAATAGTGATAAGAATCATTAAGTTTTCATATTTCAATTTTCAAATTATATTGATTATATTGATTATTGATTATCAATTTTATCGATAACACAACCACACTAGAAAAAAGTGTCGTGGTCGATACATTACAAAAACACGAAACAAAGCAAATATTAAGAAAGAAATTTGCCGAAACTTTACACTAGTGTATTCTGACGCATTTTTTCGCGATGAAACCGAATCCGAAGTCAAAATTCTCAGATTGGTTCAATTTTAGGAGATAAGCTCAAAGAGCCACTCAAAATCACGAAATAGAGCAAATTTTAAAAAAAAATTGTCGAAACTTTACACATTTTTTCGTGCTGAAACCAAAATCAAAGTCAAAATTGTTAGACTGGCTCAAACTTAGGAGATAATTTCAAAAAACCGCTAAAAACACGAAATAGAGCAAATTTTAAAAAAAATTACGTAGGCTTGGGAGCTTGACTCCCCCTCAGCTTGTAGATTTGAATTTATAAGTTAAAATTTAGGTAGGAAAAGAAGAGTGCAATGTAAGCCTGTTTAAGAATTTAGGGTTTATAAATATATCGTCATTTTGCAACAAAAATTTTATTTCAAAATATTTTGGTGTTTTCCTTTTCAGTGTAGTAAAATCTACCCAAAATGCTTGTCAGCCTCTCACACAAATGTGTTGAAAAGAATTTACTGAAATACCATTCTGTCCAACTTTTACTGAGCTTTTTCAAAATATACTTAGTAAATTTTCTCAATGTAGAAAAATAATTCAATCATCATTTAAAGACCATTAAATAGGCAAATATCAAAAGCGCTTCCAAATACATGCCGAAATTTTTTTAACAATTTTGGCCATCATCTTAAATCGGCCATATTGAACTTGTACATTTGGACTAAAAATTCTCATTTACTGACCTTAAAATCTCTTAAGTTAGTAATTTTATCTAAATATCGAAATTTTCTAACAATTGAGGAGTCCCATGCAATAACACTTTAGGCGAGCGAATTTTTTGGTTTCTACTTCCCAAGTGCGAATTCTGGTCGGACATTGGTTGGGCCAACCATCGCTGCAGTTTTGCCAACCTTGTCATTCTGGTCGGTCCAACCAGTAAAATGGCCACACTGGCCGATCAAATTTGCAAACGGTCGGCCGACCGAAAATGCCAAGGTTGTGCTAACTCTGGGTGCCGAACTTATTTGCCGACGGTCATCCGACTTAATATGCCATGGTTGGCCCAACTCTGGGTGCCGTCCTAGTGGCAGCCTTTTGTTTCAAAGAAGTGTTTTCTTATCAGATAATAACTCTTGAACAGAAAGAGCAACTTCATCAGTTGCAAATGACAATATATCTTCATCTGAAACTAATTTATCGACGACTCAAATAGAATTAAATGCTGCTTCTCAAAATCCCACATCAGTTGAAATTAAAAATTATATTGCTAAAGGTGAAGTGACAAAAGCTGAAATTGTTTGGTGTTTGAAATCAATTGTGAATCACAATTCTTTGCGAGCCATAGAAAGCAGTATTTCTGTGATAAAAACTATTTTCTACGACAGTGAAATAGGAAAGCAACTAAAATTAAGTAAAGATAAAGCATCCTACATCATTACATATGAACTTTGCAATTATTTCCATAATGAAGTTACTAAACATTTAGAATTAGCTGATTTAGTATACTATTAAAAATTTGTTTTAAAATTTAATCAATTCTTAAAAATCAACAAGACATTTCCTAGATCTGAGGTTAAGTTTAGACTATAATTTTGATTTTTACAATAGAAAAAAAAATTTTAAAGTAAAGTTTTCAGATGAAGAGTGGAAAATTTAATTTAAGAAAAATTAACAATTAGAATCTACGAATAGATGAAAATGAGAAAAATGTCTACGTTTAGAAATATTTTTTAAAATGTGAGCTCAAGTTGACATTTATTTTTAACCAAAAATCTTCAACTTTTATCTAATCACAAATTTTAATAGTTTACTTAATTAGAAAATAAAATCTTTACGCCTTTTCTGAAAAAAATTATAATTTTTTTCTTTAAATAGGAAAATAATGAATTTGACTAAGCTTTTGCTCGGAAGGTTTTAGATTAAGTAAAAAAAATTAATTCTTATAAATATTTAGGGTTCTTAACCTCCATTTATTATAATTTTTATTAATTTATTCAAATTTCGTTCTAATTATTTCTAAAACAAATGTTTAGTGTCGATTTAATTCTCATTAGGTAATTCCTTTTATTATTTTAGGTATGCGAGAAGCAACAAATGGATTTTATTGTTCGTTATTGGTGCACACAAGCGAAAGAAGTTACAGTGAGATATTTTGCATCTGCTTTCTTGGGCCATACAACTGCTTTGGATTTATTAACAGCCTTCAAAGATAACTTTCCTCTAGATATCAGATCAAAAATCATACAAATTGCAATGGATGGACCAAACGTTAACCTCAAATTTTTACGTGACATAAAAGAAGATTTAGCTGAAGATACAGAAAGAAAAGTCTTACTCTATTTAGGAAGCTGTGGACTTCATGTTATGAATAATGCATTCAAAACGGGTATAACAGCCACTCACTGGAATACTATAGATTTTTTGCGTGCATTATATAATGTTTTTAAAAATGTCGCTGCTCGTAGAGCAGATTATGTTAATATTTCAGGACTGAATTCATTTCAAATCAGGCAGCCTGGATATGGTCGGAGCTGAAACTAAATATTACCTACAAAATATTGTTTTTTAAAGAAAATTAGACGATACGTATTTTCTTGTTTTGCTAAAAAAATTGTTTTACTGACATAGAAGGATTTCAATTCTGTAAGTCTTAAACATCGTTTTTTTCGAAATTTAAGAAAAAAAACCTTGTAAGTGACATAACTTTTTTATTATTTGGGCTATCTTATTTTTTCTTTTTGGTGCAGAAAGAGCTTTCACTCTTCTTTAAGATTTTGGTGGAAAATTTCAAAAATCTTCAAAAACAACAAAATGGCGGCTATTTCCTTAAACATTTTTGAATTGTATTTACTCCATAACCCCACGGTATTTTTTCTTAAAATTTCTTTCGTAAATTGTCTGCACAATAATAAATATTTTCCATAAGAATTTCAGTCTTGCCTGATGCTGGTACAGGAGAATTTTTTTTTTTTTTTTAAAGGAAAATTTCGTTTTTCTCAAAAAGTACACTACTTACAAAAAAAAATTTATATAAGAGTTTTTCCTTTTTAAAAGATGTAAAACAGTGTCTCATGACATTTCTTTCTATCTTGCTTTTTTAAAAATATTTCGCAAATATTATCGTTTTATTCGCACTCACGCTTGCCTATGACCGATAGTTAATTGTTTATAAGGTATTTTTTAAGTTTAGTACTCTCACGATTTTTCAAGTTCTAATGGAAAAGTCACTTTTTGTTTTTCCATGGCAACAAGTAAATAATTATTGGTGGTAATCGAAAACTGCTAATTGTATAAAAAATAAAC
>WNHD01001414.1:0-19194 GCA_011057455.1 Ganaspis sp. Gsp50
GAACATTTTGTTCATTATAATAAATTATCCTAGTACAAAACTTCGCTAAATCTAAAGCCTCTTCAAAAGTGTCCAAGTACTGGTGCTTTTACCTTACTTGATTAATTCATTAATTATAAAAACAATTTGTAGTTTTTTGTAATGATTCGTTATTTGAGTAATTTATTAATTTATTCAGTAATTCGTTTATTACTTTGAATTTTACTTTTTAAATCCTTATTTATGAATGTTTTGATTAATTTCGTAATTTTTTAAATTATTTGTACGTTTAAATAAATATATTTTTTATAAATATATTTATTGTAAATGAATATATTTATTGTAAATTTATTTATTTATCGTAAATAAATATACAGAAAGAAGAAGATTGTAGTTTATTATTAAATTAATTCCTAAAATAATTAATTCAGTTAATTATAACTCAAAACTTCGTAGACGAAAAATTAACAATCTAGTGTATAAATTATCAACAAATAATAATAAATGTGTTTTTAATTTCGTAAATGTTATTTATAGAAAAAGACCTGTTGTTGCTCGATTGAAATAGTAAATTAAAAACAGGAATTTCAAGTTCCTGTTTTGACTGATTTTCTTCATTTTTATTTTGCATTTTTTCAATTTTTCTTCTTTTCTTTTTTCCAGTGGGAAAAGAATCCGATGAACCTGACAGAGCGGTAAGAAAATTTTTTAAAATTACAATTATTTATTTGTACATACTTTTTTTTAAATTAATTATTTTTAATTTTTTAATTATTACAATTCTGTATTGTTTATCAAATAAAAAAAAAATTTTTAAATTCTAAAAGTAATTTTTATCTGAAAAATTTATTGCAATTTTTTTTAACTCTGAATCATTTTGAATTATTCTCTTTTCTTTTTATTTTTTAGTAGATATTTGAAATTATTTTTTAATGTTAGAAATTATTAATTGTATATTTTAAGTATTGTAAATTCTTTTTATTCTTTAATGTTAGAAATTATTAATTGTATATTGCAAGTATTGTAAATTATTTTTATTCTTTACTGTTAGAAATTATTAATTGTATATTTCAAGTATTGTAAATTATTTTTATTCTTTAATGTTAGAAATTATTTTTATATTTCAAATATATTCTGGATTATTTTTTTTTTTTATAAATATTCGAAATTACTTTTTTTATTTTGAGTTCTCTTGTAGATTTAATTTCTTTTTACCGATTTTTCGTGAATTTGAATTATTTATCGTTTCTCAATTAAATTGAATTGAATTTTTGTCGAATCAAAAAATAGTTTTTTTTATTTTGTAAAAAATCCTGATTCTTTCTATCGTAAAAGTAAATGCGTTTTTCATTTTTTATTGATTTGTCTGGATGTTTATTATTTCAGATTCGATCGGCGCCTGTCAAAAAAGTCACTGCTAGTCTCCTGCAAAAGAAAAGTCAGTTTGGACCCGCAAAACAAATTCTCTCGATGCCAGGTTTGAAAAATATTTATTTATTTTTAATTATTGTCAATTATTTCAATGTCATTGTTAATCGTTCAAGTTTATGTGTAGTTTAAAAAAAAACGCAAATCACGCTTTTTGCTTCATCACAGCACAAGGGACTAATTTTTAAATATTTGTATTTGTTTTTTATTTAAAATAATTAGTTTTTATTTATTTGTTTAAGTAACTAATAATGAATAATATATTATTTTGTATATAATAATATATTTATTCAAATATTTTATTTATTCAAGTATTTCATTTATTCAAATATTTTATTTATTCAAGTATTTTATTTATTTAAATATTGTATTTATTCAAATAATTTATTTATTCAAATATTTTATTTATTCAAATACTCTATTTATTCAAATATTTTATTTTTTCAGATATTTTATTTATTCAAGTATTCTATTTATTCAAATATTCTATTTATTCAAATATTCTATTTATTCAAATATTCTATTTATAAAACAAATTTTATTTAAAAAGAAACTTCTAATTTACAAATGTTATTTTTTTTTCTTGGCAATTTTGAGACTTTTTCTACTTTTGAATCTTTTCAATGTTGTTATTCATATTTAATTATTTGTCTGTTTTTTTTCTTTTGATTTTATTTATATAAACTTTTGTTAGGTTTTTATAATTCTTCATTGTCCGCTCCTTTATTTATATATTTTTTTATATATTAATTTTTTTAAATATTTATTTATCTACTTCGTTGTTTTCGTTTTTCTTGTCAATTTTACAACTTTTCTAATTTTGAATCTTTTGAATATTGTTATTTATATTTTTTTTTTTTCATTTATTTTTATTCGTATAAACCTTTGTTAGGTTTTTACATTTTTTTTACCCGCACTTTTTTGTATCTTTATTTGTTTATTTAATTGTATATTTATTATTTATACATATATTTATTTGTCTATTTATTTGTCTATTTATTTATATATTTATTTGTCTATTTATTTGTTTATTTATTTGTCTTTGTTTATTTATTTGAATATATTTATTTGTTTATTTTTTTGTTTATTTATTTGTCTATTTGTATATTTATTATTTATATATTTGTTTGTATATTTAATTGTTTATTTATATATTCATTTATATATTTATTTGTATATTTATTTATGCATTTATTTATCCATATATTTATTTTATTTGTATACGGACTTAGAAAAAAATGTATCTCTTCTTTATATTAATTTCAATTTAAAATAAAAATTTTGAATTAAAATATAAATTTAAAATTAAAATTTTGAATTAAAATTTTTATAATTCTAAAATATGCAATTTGCTTAACAATTTTACAAAAGCAGCATTTTTTTTTTTTTTTTATAATAAAACTTTTTTCTGCTTATCGTCGTTTGTCATAATTCATATGAGCTTTCGTTAACAATTGGCTTTGCATGGCAGATACGATCGGTCACGATGCAAATTCGAGGGCAACAGGTATCAAAAGAATCCCGTCATTTAAACCTCCAGCAGGTACGACATTTATTTTTCTTATCTCACCTTCTTTTGTATTCAGTCAATTAATTTAATTAACTAAATCTTTCATATTTATTTTAAAACATTTTTAAAAGAAGAAACATTGATAATCAAAGTTTTAATTTTTTTATTTATGTATTCAATTATTTCTAATTCATTCAATTTTTTTATTTCATTCAATTATTTTCAATTTATTCAATTTTATTCAATTATTTTTAATTTATTCAATTTATTGATTTTATTCAATTATTTTTAATTTATTCAATTTTTTTTTATTTCATTCAATTATTTTTAATTTATTCAATTTTTTTTGTTTTATTCAATTATTTTCAATTTATTCAATTTAATTTATTTTATTCAATTATTTTATATCATTCAATTAACATTCAATTACATTATCCTGTTTATTCTTCATCATGTGCTTTAATAGATTTAATACAAATTGTGTTAATTATTGTGTTAATAATTGTGTTAATTATAATACCCTAATTATTGTCTTTGTACTAATTTTTAATCAATTACACAAAATTAAAGTAAAAGTTGCAAATTATTTTGTTTCAATTTCCTTTCAATATTTGTCACAAATTTGATGATGATGCTTTCAGGACAAGCCGGAGCCGTGGACGAAGACACATTCATCAAAGCCTTCGATGATGTTCCCGATGTAACGATTTTTTCTGCTAAAAATCTCGAGGAGCAGATGAAAATCGTTAAAGATATCGTCGGTGACGAGAAAAAAGACTGGAAGCTCAGAATTGACAGTGTAAGAATTTTCAATTTTTTTTTCTCATTTTTTATTTGTTTTTATTTCTTTACTTAACTGTTCAATTACTTTTTCAATTATTCAATTATTCAATCATTTTCACTCAATCATTCAATTATTTTCACTCAATTATCCAATTATTTTTTCTCAATTATTCTTTATTCAATTATTTTTACTTGGCTATTTTATTTTTCAATTATTCAATTATTTTCACTCAATTATTCAATTATTTTTACTCAATTATTCTTTATTCAATTATTTTTATTTGGCTATCATTTTATTTTTCAATTATTCAATTATTTTCACTCAATTATTCAATTATTTTTTATTCAATTATTTTTACTTGGCTATTCAATTTTTTGTTAATAATTCAATTATTTATACTTGGTTTTTCAATTACTTTAATTGTTATTTTTACTCGATTATTCAATTATTTTTTAATAATTGAATTATCTTGGTTATTCAATTACTTTCTATTATGCGTTTCTTTTGTTTTATTAAATTATTCTTTGCTATTCAATTAATTGTGTTGTTCAATTAATTTGACTCAACTATTTATTTACTATAATTACTATAATAATTTTTCAATTATTCAAGTGGTTTTCAATTCAAGTATTTTTCAATTATTGTTCAATTATTTTTACTCCATTCAATTATTTTTCATTTTTTTAATTATTTTCAATTATTTTTACTCCAATTATTTTTCATGTTTTTCAATTATTTTTCAATTTTTCAATTATTTTTACTTCATTCAATTGTTTTTTTTTTTCAATTATTTTTCAATTTTTCAATTATTTTTACTCCATTCAATTATTTCTATTTTTTAACATTGTTTTTCATTTTTTTCAATTCTTCAATTCTTCAATTATTTGTACTCCATTCAATTATTTTTATTTAGCTTTCCAATTATTTTAGTTTTTCGATTATTTTTTACTTTGTTCTTCAATTACTGTTTATTGAATTTTTTTTTAGTTTGGTGGCTTTTACAGTTCGTTTTTCATTGAGTTCTTTCGTTCTTCTTCTCGTTGTTTATTTTTTATTAATCTTTTCGGTCTTTGGTAATAACTGGAATAATTGATTAATTTTATTTAATTATTGTATTGTTGCAATAGTTTTTCTGGGAAAGTTAAATTTAATGTTGAAGTTAATTAACGACTTGTACTTTGTTTTCTTAGATGAAAAAATTCAGAGGAATTGTAATCGCCGGAGCAGCAAACTATGACAATTTTTTTGAGTGCCTGAAAAACACTCAAAGAGCTTTCGATACAGCCTGCATGGATTTGAGGTCACAAGTCGTTAGAGAAGCCGCCATTACCCTCGCTTTTTTAAGTCAACAATTAAAAAATAAATTTGCCAGTTTCGCTGAGACTGTTATGCAAACTCTCATCAATCTTATCCAAAATAGTGCCAAGGTAATTGTCGTTTATCTTTTCATTATCAAAAAATTCTAATTTGTCGTTTCAAAATCTTTCATTTATCAATTTTATTTTATTTTTGTATTTTTTTTAATCCTAAAATTGTTATTTTTCTTTTTGTTTTTTCTTTTTGTTTCAAATTTGTTATTTTTCTTTTTGTTTCAAATTTGTGATTTTTCTTTTTGTTTCAAATTTGTTATTTTTCTTTTTGTTTCAAATATGTAATTTGTGTACCTTTTTGTCTCGAAATTGTTTATTATTTACATCATAAACGGGCCATTACAATATTGAAACAAGACCCTTGCAGTAGAAGAAATTGTAATTTGTTTCGATTCCCAAAATTGTGATTCATCTATTTTAAAGCCTAAAGTTGTAATTTATTTTTTTAATTCAAAATTGTAATTTATTTCTTATCTTAAATTTGTAATTTATCTATTGTTTTCTTTTTTTTTGTCACAAAATTGTAATTTTACTATTTGTATCTAATTGTAACTAATTTGTATCAAAAAATTGTTTGTTATCTCAATTTTGCAAATTATGTACTTTTTATGCAAAAATTGTAAATTGATATTTATTTTTTTAAATACCGAAATTGTAATTTATCTGTTTTTTATCTCAATATTGGAATATATCTGTTTTTAATTCTAACAATGTAATTTATCTATTTTGTATGAAAAAATTGTAATTTGTTTGTTATCCTAAATTTGTAAACTATTATTATTATTTATTTTTTTACCAAAATTATAATTTATTTATTTTTTATCTCAATACTGTAATTTGTTTTAATTTATTGTTTAAATAAATAATAAGATAAAAAATAAATTAGAATTGTTTAAGATTATCATCTTAAACGATTGTAAGATGAGATAAAATAAGATGAGATAAGATAAAAAATGAATTACAATCGTTTAAGATGATAATCTTAAATAAATTACAATCGTTTAAGATAATAATCTTAAACAATTGTAATTTATTTTTTATCTTATTTTAAGATCATCATCTTAAACGATTGTAATTTATTTTTTATCCTAAAATTGTAATTTATTTCTAATCTTAAAATTGTAATTTATTTTTTTTATCTTAAAATTGTAATTTATCTATTTTTTATCTCAATATAATTTGTTTTAATTTGTCATCTTAAAAATTGTAATTTATTTATTATCTCAAAATTGTCATCAATCTGCATTCAGTATCGTTGAAACTTGTAATTTTAGTTTCTTTAATTATTTATTTATTTATTTATTTATTTAACAGGTTGTGGCTTCGTCGGGAGCAGTTGCCGTGCGATTTATACTCCAGCACACACACGGCGTACGTTTGGTTCCAATCATCACCGCGTGCATGAATCACAAAAGCAAAGAAATCCGCAGAGCGTCCTGCGAATACCTCAATCTTATTTTAAAATCCTGGCCTCAGCAGATCCTCGTCAAACACGTCGCCATTCTCCAGGACTCGATAAAAAAAGGAATCGCCGATTCCGATCCCGATGCTCGATCTTTTGCCAGAAGGTGCGCTTTTTTCTCTACTAATTATTTTCGACGCTTTTTTTTTCTTTTTTTATTCTTTATTTATTTATTTATTTATTTATTATTAAATAAATGGGCGCAAAGAACAAGGAGTTGTCCTTTTTTTATTTTTATGTTTTCTTTTTCTTTCTTTTCTCATTTTTGAATGAAAATTCTTTTTCATTGTTTCTTTCTTTTTGTTCTCCTTTTTGCTCTCTTTCTTCTCCCTCGTTTCTTGCTATTTTTCCATTCTTTTTTTATTTTCTGTTTCTTGTTTTCTTTTTCCCCTTTTTCTTTCTATTTTTGCTTTCTTTCTAATTTTTGCTTCTTTTTCCCTTTTTTCTTTTTATTTCTTTGCTTTTTTCTCTTTCTATTTTTGCTTTCTATCTTTCTATTTTTTTTGCTTTTCTCTTTTTTATTTCTGTTTTTCCATTCTTTCTTTCTATTTTTATTCTCTGTTTTTTGCTTTCCTTTTCCCTTTTTTCTTTCTATTTTTTGCTTCCTTTTTCCCCTTTTTCTTTCTATTTCTTTGCTTTTTTCTCTTTCTATTTTGGCTTTCTATCTTTCTATTTTTTTATATTTTTGTTTGCTTTCTTCTCTCTTTTATTTCTGTTTTTGCATTCTTTCTTTCTATTTTTACTTTCTATTTTTCTATGTCTTTCTATATATATCTTTTTCTATTTTTTTACTTTCTTCCCTTTTTTATCTCTGTTTTTATCTTTTATTTCTGTTTTTATTTGTTATTTTCTTTCTATTTTTATTCTCTGTTTGTTGCTTTCTTTTTCCCCTTTTTCTTTCTATTTTTATTTTCTTTCTATTTTTTGCTTTCATCCCTTTTTTTCTATTTCTTTCCTTTTTTCTTTTTCTATTTTTGCTTTCTATCTTTCTATTTCCTTTTCTATTCTTATTCTCTGTTTGTTACTTTCTTTTTCCCTTATTTCTTTCTACTTCTTTGCTTTTTTCTCTTTCTATTTTTTCTTTCTTTCTATTTTTTTTCTATTTTTTTGCTTTCTTCCCTTTTTTATTTCTGTTTTCCCATTCTTTCTCTCTATTTTTATTCTCTGTTTCTTGCTTTCTCTTTCCCTTTTTTATTTCTATTATAACTTTATTTATTTCTATTTTTTGCTTCCTTTTTCCCTTTTCTTCTCTCTACTTTTGCTTTTCATTTCTTTTTCTATTTTTTGCTTTCTTCCTTATTTTCTTTTTCTCTTTTCTTTTTTCTCTTCTTTTTTTCTCTTCTTTTTTTTCTCTCTTTTTTCTCTTCTTTTTCTCTCTCTTTTTTTTCTCTTCTTTTTTTCTCTTCTTTTTTTCTCTTTTTTTCTTCTCTTCTTTTCTTCTCTTCTTTTTCTTCTCTTCTTTTTTCTCTTTTTTTCTTCTCTTCTTTTCTTCTCTTCTTTTCTTCTCTTCTTTTTTTTTCTCTTCTTTTTTTCTCTTTTTCTCTGTTTGCTTTCTCTCTTTCTATTTTCTTTTCCTATTTTTTGCCTCGTTTGCTACTTTTACTTTTGTTTGTTTGTACTTTTTTTTACTTTTGTTTGTTTATTCCTTCCTTCAATTAATACTTGAATGTTTTTATTTTTCTCTCTTTTTACACTTTTCCTGTTTTTAATCGGCTCGTTTGCTTTTTTCGCAGCTCCTTCTGGGCGTTTAAGGATCAATTCCCCGAGCAGGCGGAGATTCTCCTGAACAGCCTGGACGCAACCTACAAAAGGTCTTTGATGTCCCTGAGCAACAGTGGCAGCATTAACAGTTTAAATGCCGTCACAAGAACGGCAAACGTCAGCCCAAGAACATCAAGACCCGCTTTAAGCGCCGCAGGTCAGCGATTTATCTCAAAATTTAATTTTCATTCTTTTTAAACAGAAACATTACAAAAAATATTTTTTTATAGACAATTGACATCAAACGAAGTATTTCAATTTTCTTTAGGAGGTTTACTTTAATTGAATTTTCAAATTTCATTAGGCGAATCGCAAGAAAAAAAATGTTGCGGATTTAGAATCTTTTGTCCGAAAATAATCTTTGCGGATTTAAAATCTTTTTTTTATTTTATTTTTAAATTGTAAATAAACTTTGCGGATTTAAAATATTTTTTTTTATTTTTAACTTCTAAATAAAGTTTGCGGATTTTAAATCTTTTTTATTTTATTTTTATTTCAAACTCGTAAATAAACTTTGCGGATTTTAAATCTTTTGTGTGAAAATAATCATAGATTGTCCGCTCTTCGGTGGATTAGGGAAATTTGAATTATTTTTGTTTTCTTTGCAATTGAAGAGTAGGGCGATTTTTTAGGCTGATGATTTTTCGGAGTAATTTGCAAATTTGCGTTTTTGTTTCTCCTTCTTTTTTGCTTTTTCTTTGTATTTTATTTTTTTGTTATTTCTTGTTTTGTTTTTGCTTCTGTATTTTTTCCCTTTTTTGTTCTTTCTTTTGTATTTTTCTTTATTTTTTGTTCTTTTGTATTTTGCTTCATTTTCATTTTTTTAAAGATTTTTCTTTCATTTTTGTTTTTTCTTTTGTATTTTGCATCATTTTCAGTTTTTCATTTGAGTTTTTCTTTCTTTTTTTGTCTTTCTTTTATATTTTCTCTTTTTTTTCTTCCCTTTTTGTTCTTTCTTTTGTATTTTATTTTATTTTTTGTTTTTCTTTTATATCTTCCTTTTTTGTTCCTTCTTTTGTATTTTGCTTCCTTTTTGTCTTCTCTTTTTAATTTTCTTTTTGTGTCTCTTTTTGTGTATTTCATTCTTTTATTTAAATCGTTTTATTTTATTTTTTGTTTTATATTTTCTTTTTTGTTTTATATTTTCTTTTTTCTTTTACATTTTCTTTTTTCTTTTACATTTTCATTTGTTTTCTTCTCTATTTTTCCACTTTTGTACTTTTTTGTCTTTATTTTCTTTTTTGCACTTTTTTCCCTTTTTCCTTTGTGAATTTCACTTTTTGTTTTCTTTTGTTTTTCAATTTTTGAATTGAAAATGTGCATTCTTTGGTTTGTCAAGCGGAAATGATGATTTGAGTGAAATAAAACTAATTGTGGCTACTTTTTTGCTCTTTCCTGTTGTTTACATGCTGCTTTGCGATCTGCCTTGAATTTCTCGTGCGAAGGTAGCACTGAGAATTTACATCAGACTCAGGGCCAGCCCCAGGGCCCACTGAGACGAACTCCGTCCTTACCACGAACATATCGTCAATCTGGAATTCCGATTCTGCAAAGACCCACTGACAATTACTGTAATTGTTTCCTAGTTTCTTTCACTTGTCTACAACTAGCATCTCTCAACTAAAAACGCAGGGCAATTTATTCTAAATTAATTAATTAATTAATAATCTACTGATAAAAACAACAACAACAACAAATAATTAGACGCTGCCTTTAAAAATTAATTTCTTTACTTTTTGGGCTGTTATTGGTATTTAGAAATCGGGATTCTAATTTATTAATTTATTTATTAACGTGTAGTTTATACATTGGTTTAGTTTATTTGATATTCATTTCGTTTTTTTTATATAAATTTGATATAAATTGGTTTTTTTTATATTAATTCGTTTTTTTTCTTTTGTAATGTTGTTTTCTTTTCTATTAATTTTGCTTTTTATATTCATTTGGCTTTTTTGTAATTTTGTTTTTTTATATTAATTTGGCTTTTTGTAATTTGGTTTTTTATATTAATTTGGCTTTTTGTAATTCGGTTTTTTATAATCGTTTTTTTTGTGTAATTTTGTTTTCTTTTATATTAATTTTGTCTTTTATATTAATTTGGTTTTTTTGTAAGTTGGTTTTTTATATTAATTTGACTTTTTGTAATTTGGTTTTTTATATTAATTCGTTTTTTTTTTGTAAGTTGGTTTTTTTTTGTAAGCTGGTTTTTTTTATATTAATTTTGTGTTTTTGCAATTTAGTTTTCTATATTAATTTGGTTTTTTTGTGATTTTGTTCTTTATATTAAATTGGCTTTTTGTAATTTGGTTTTTTTGTAATTTGGATTTTTTTTAATTTGGTTTTTTTCAGTTTGTTTTTTTTAATTTCGTTTTTTTTAATTTGTTTTTTTTTAATTTGATTTTTTTATATTAATTTGGTTTTTTTTTATATTGAATGGTTTTTTTTACATATTAATTTGGTATTTTTCATATTGAATGGTTTTTTTTTACATTAATTGGTTTTATTGATATTAATTTGGTCTCGATGATATTAACTTGGTTTTATTAATATTGATTAAACCTATATTATAATATTGATTATATTAACATTAACATGTTAATTAATGCATTTGATTTGATTAATATTCATTATATTGCACTATTAATATAAAATAAAAATAATATTGCAATATTAATTTAGTTTTATCAAAATTAATTTTGGTTAATTACTATTAATTTAGTTTCACTAATTATTTTAATCTCAACCTAAATTCCTTTAACTGGATTTTTAATTTCATTAACATTTCTTTTATTCACTAATTTTTTAATCATATTTTATTTTTATTGTATGTATATATTGTATCATATTTTATTTTTTGCATTATTCTAATATTATAAATTGTAATTTTGTTAATTCTGTACTTTTAATTGAAATTTTTAGCTTTAATTACGTTTTTTTACTTTTGTAATTTTTGTTTTCAATCTATTAATTACTTTTTATTTATTTAATCATTATAACTATAATCAGTTTTTTAATTTTTTTTTGTTTTTTTAAATTAATTTTTAATTAAAATCGATTTCTTTTTGTATTAAAAATCTAGTAACTTGTAGATTTAATAGATTCTTTATAATTCTACTAATTTCTTTTTAAATTAATTGCTTCAGTACAAATTTAAAGGCTTTTGGCAAAAATTTCCAAGTGTTCTATTTTCTAAAAAATTAAGTTTATCAAGTTCGAACCATTATGTTGAAACTAATTTTATGTTTATTGGTATCTTTTTTAATTATTTGTTTAGTTAATAAATAGATTTTTAATTTGTTTAATAAACGAATTTGTGATTTATTTATTCAATAATTGAATTTGTAATTTATTTATTCGAAAATTGAATTTGTGATTTATTTATTTAATAATTGAATTTTTAATTTATTCATTCGATAATTGAATTTGAGATTTATTTATTCAATAATTGAATTTGTAGTTTATTTATTCAATAATTGAATTTGTAATTCATTCGTTAATAATTAATTTTTTTAATTTGTTTATTTAATATATTATATATTTATATATTAATATTTATCTTTCCAACTTTATTTTGTTCAATTAACTTTCGCTTAAAATTGTTGAAAGCCTTTTAAATCGTATTAATGCAAATTTAAACTTTAATGATACATTTTGTATTTAATAAATAATTTTTTCGAAAAGTTTTTCAAATTTTTATTTAATTTTATTTGTCTTGATTTTGTTTCTTATTTATTAATTTCGATTATTACATTCTCATGTCTAGAAAAATACACCCAAGTACAAAGAATAATTTAAATGTATTTCTAAATAAATAAATAAATCATATTTGCAAAAATTTCGAAACCAAGAAAAAATTTATATAATCATTTTTTTTCTTTTTCTTTAATTAATTTTTCTTTTCGTTAATTTAACTACTTTTTTGTTGTTTTTTTTTCGATTATTAAGTCAATTTGTTTATTTAATTTTCTTTTTGTTTATTCATTTTTCTTTTGTTTATTCATTTTCATTTTGTTCATTTTCTTTTCGTCTTCATTTTCTTTTGTTTATTTTCTTTTCGTCTTCATTTTCTTTTCCTTCGATTTATCTTCTTTCTCGTTTATTTATTATCTTTTTCGTCCAATTATTTTCATTTTCGTTTATTCATTCTTTATTTTATTTCTCTTCGAGGTTTTTTTTAGCATATTTTTTTCTTTCTTTTCGCGTTTTTTTACGTATTTTTTCTCTCATTTCGCGTTTCTCTTGTATATTTTTTTTCCTTTTCGTGTTCTTTTTTGTATATTTGTCTTTTCGCTTTTTTCCATATTTTTATTTTATTCTTTACTAGATTATAAAATAAATAAAGTTTTGCATTTCTTTTCGCGTTTTTTGCATATTTTTCTTTTGTTTGTTTCTTTTGTTTCTTGTTTGTTTCTTTATTCTCTTTTTTTGTTTATTTTCTTTTTTGTTTCTTTATTTTCCTTCTTGTTTGTTTCTTTATCTTCCTTCTTTTTTGTTTCTTTATTTTCCTTCTTGTTTGTTTCTTTATCTTCCTTCTTTTTTGTTTCTTTATTTTCCTTCTTTTTTGTTTATTTTCTTTTTTGTTTCTTTATTTTCCTTCTTCTTTGTTTCTCCCTTTTTTTTATTTCTCGATTCCCTTCCTTTAAGTCGCGACGCTATCACGATTTTGTTTACATGTAAATTAATAAATAAATAAACAAGTGTTTGAAAAAAGTACACGCACTCTGTAAATAATTGAAAAGAATTAATTGATTAATTAATTACGTCGACACCTGTGACTCCCTTTTCTAATTTTTTGCAGACCTTTGTAGTTTCGGTTCGCCTGCAAGACCAAAGCACTCTTTTTTCTCTCTCGCGCACATTTTTCCTCCAATTTCCTTAAATATTGTAAAAATGTTGAATGTCGATGTTCATTAATGTTTGACTATCATTAATAAACGTTTTTCTCTTCTTTTTTGATTAGGTCGAATAACACCGGTAGGAAGATCAACGAGTGCCATTGATCATCAAGCCGCTCAGAGAGCAAAAGCCAGAATGTTGTACGCCAGTATGAATCGACAAAAAGCAACCATACGTAAGTATTTTTTGTTTAATTATTTCTAAAAAGCTTTTGGATTGAAGATTTAATTTAATTTCTGACGCGTTAATTTAATTCAATTTTCTGAGCGTTGATTTAGTTAAAATTACTATGCGTTGATTTAGTTAAATTTACTATGCGTTGATTTAGTTAAATTTACTATGCGTTGATTTAGTTAAATTTACTACGCGTTGATTTAGTTAAAATTACTACGCGTTGATTTAGTTAAAATTACTACTCGTTGATTTAATTAAAATCACGTAAATTAAAATGAACTACGTAAATTTACATAATGAATTTAATTTTTTGAAAATTCGGAATTTTTTCTTGCATTCCTCAAGACAATGATCACGGACTTCAAAGAGGTTTGTTCAATCATTTATTTTTTTTATTTAAATCATTTTTTTATTTGAACCATTTTCTCATTTGAACCTTTATTTTCTTGAACCATTTTCTTATTTGGATTGTTTTTTTAAACCATTTTTTCATTTGAATCTTTTCTTGAACCATTTTTTTATTTGAATCTTTATTTTGTTGAACCATTTTCTTATTTGAATTGTTTTTTTTAAACCATTTTTTCATTTGAATCTTTTCTTGAACCATTTTCTCATTTGAAACACTTTTTTTGAAGCATTTTTTTATTTGAATAGCTTTTTTTTGAAGCATTTTCTTATTTGAATCCCCCTTTTTTTAACCATTTTATTATTTGAATCCCCCTTTTTTTAAAATCATTTTATTATTTGAATGCCTTTTTTAACAATTTTTTTATTTAAATCGCTTTTTTAACAATTTTTTTTTATTTGAATCGCTTTTTTTTGAACCATTTTTTTTTATTTGAATCTTTTTTCATTTGGACCATTTTTTTTATTTGAATACTTTCTTTTGATTTGAATAATTTTTTTTTCAGTTGAAATTGCAAAAAGAAAAATGAAAGATTATTCGTTTTGCGATACATATTATTAACTAACAATTTGAATTACATTGTTTTTGTTTTTTACAAGTTTAATGAAACACTTTGCTTCTTTTTTAGCACGACAGAGCAAATCTCCGGATTACAATGTTGTTGCCAGTCCAGAAAGAGTCGCTAGAACGAGAACAAGAGTCGCTGGAGTTTCTCAATCTCAACGTAATTGAAATATTTTTATTTCATATTCAATTTGCTTGTTCAATTATTTTACCTTTTTTAATGAAAATAATTTTATTTTCTATTTTTAATTTTTTATTTTATTTTTATTATTTTTTTTTTTTTGCTAAACAACATTTTAATTATTGTTTTTGTTATAAGTTAAAACTTTATTGACATTGATTCAGAAAGTTAAAATTACATTAACATTAATTTGAAAAGTTAAAATTATATTTTATTTCATTAATATTAATTAATATTAACATAATAATTAATTAATATTAATATAAATTAATTAATGTTAATATTAACATAATAATAATTAATAATTAATTAGTACATAATTAATATTAACATTAATGTAGAAAGTTAAATTTATTCATTTATTAAAATATATTAAAATATATTAAAATATTATTAATATTGAAGGAAGTTCTTTGCATTATTTATATAATTTATATTATTGGTTCTATAAATCAGTTGTTTATTAATTTTCCTTTTTTCTCGAAAATAGCGAGCAGCAGATCAGGTTCACCATCATCGAGACTCAGCTACGCTACTTATAATCGAGAAGGCGAATCTCTCGTTCCACGACCAAGAAAATTATCCAGTCAAGGAATTGGCAGCACGGGAAATAGTCGTGAACCTAGTCCACAGCGTTTCGGAGGAGTTATCGACAGAAATTTCGGATCAAAATTGTTAAGGTACAATTTAGTACAACTTTTCAAGAAATTGCAAACAAGTGTTTTTTATTCAATTTTTATGTTCTTCAGAATGTAACGTGTTTTTATATATATATATTTTATGTTACTTTGTACAAAAATTTTGCGTCATTTTTTTTTAGCATTTCATATTGTTTTTTACAACACGTTTGCGCTTTTTTTTTAGAATTACATATTGTTTTTATAGCACGTTTGATCTTTTTTTTTGTATAATTATATTTGTATTTTATAATTGTATAATTATTTATGGATATAGTTTTTTAATTTTTGTTTTTAGCATTTTACGTTCGTTTGTTTTTAGTATTTTACGTTCGTTTGTTTTTAGTATTTTACGTTCGTTTGTTTTTAGTATTTTATGTTCTTTTCTTTTTAGTATTTTATTTTATTTTTTATTTTCAAAAATTCACGGGTTACAAAACACCATTTATAATATAAAAAAAAAATTTACGTTCTTTTGTTTTTAGCATTTTACCTTGTTTTTCTTTTCAGCATTTTACCTTCTTTTTTTTAACATTGTAAATTATTATTATGAAAACTCTTTATTAAAGATAAACGGGTCAATAATAACTCTTATTATTTTTTATTTGAAAAAAATACCTAGAGTTTTATTTATGATTTGTTAATATAATGATGTTCTGTTTGTTGATTTACAGAGGAAGAAATATGCACACTTCGCCAACAGATAGGCCACCCTCGAGGCCAGTTATGGCACAAAAAATGCTCCAGCAGTCAAGAGAGGCCGAATCCGCGTTGGCCGATGCGTTAACGTTTAATAGTATAGATAATTACAATAGAACTCCGAAAGGTAAAGGAGATCACAGCGACGACAGTGAAACAAGCAGCATTTGCTCCGAGTACAGTTTGGACAGTTCTCGACGACCCAGTGACGTGAGTTTTTTCATTTATTCAAAAGAACGTTCTTTTCCTATTTTTTTTAAAAAAAAATCCATCTTTTTTTATTTCTATCATTTTTAAAAAAATTTTTATTGTATTTTTCTTTATCTTATTTGTATTTTCGTATTTTTTGTATTTATTTTTTTATCTTTTTTGTATTTTTTGTATTTATTTTTTGTATCTTTTTTGTATTTTTTGTATTTATTTTTTTTTATCTTTTTTGTATTTATTTTTTGTATTTTTTGTATTTATTTTTTTTTTTATCTTTTTTGTATTTTTGTACTTTTTTGTACTTTTCTGTATTTGTATCTTTATTGCATTTTTTTTACCCTTATTGAATTTTTTTTGTGTTTTTTTGTTTTTCACTTATTTTATTTATTTTTCAGTTTATTCTTCTTCGTTTTTTTACTTTTTTCCACTGATTTTATTTATTTTTCAGTTTATTCTTCTTCGTTTTTTTACTTTTTTCCACTGAGTTTATTTATTTTTCACTTTATTCTTCTTCGTTTTTTTTACTTTTTTTCACTGATTATTTATTTTTCACTTTAATCTTCTTCGTTTTTTAAATTTTTTTTTGCTTTTTTTCATTTATTTTATTTATTTTTCACTTTATTCTTCGTTTTTTTACTTTTTTGCTTTTGATTACTTTTATTTGCTTTTTTTTGCTATCCTTTTTCATTTTTTTTTAATTCTTTTTTACTTTTTTGCTTCTTTTTTACTTTTTTTTTGCTTCTATTTTACTTTTTTTTGCTTTCTTTTTTGCTTCAGTTTTTGTTTCAGTTCTTGTTTCAGTTTTTGTTTCCCTCTTTTGGTTTTTTCCCTAAAAGTTATTGAGATAAAATAAAAACGCTTTTTTGTAATATTTTTCAGTCTAGTGATTTTGTTTTCATTTCGAAGTAAATTTATCGTAAAAATTGAATTGGTAAATGTTAATTAGTTGTAACGTAGAAATTGCTAATTTGTGTGAATTTAGATAATTATTAATTGTTGTGAATTTATTTAATTGTTTTTTTTTATTTTATTATTATTTTTCATTTCTAGTTAGAATTAATTTGTTTTTGTTTTCAAGTTTGTGTCAAGTATTATGCATTTATATTGTATTTTGCGTTGTCGCGTGTCGCTTTTTTGCTTCTTATAAACTTGTTCATTTTCTAGAAATTAGCAATTTTTGTTTTTTTGTATTAAAAATTTTATTTTATTTATTTACTTTATTTTATTTATTTACTTTATTTTATTTATTTACTTTATTTATTTACTTTATTCTATTTATTTACTTTATTTTATTTTTAGTAATACAAATTGATAAGAAATTCTTTTGGTAATTTCGAATTTTAGTGACTTTTTGGGAAAAAAATAAAACATAAATTCAATCTTCTATCTTAAAATCGTCGTGTTTATTATTTTTTAACAATATTTATAGTTTATTTATTTTTCAATTACTGTTGTTAAAAAAATTCATTTTTTGTTTTTTCAATTGATTCATTTTCAGCTATATAGATTCAAAATACAATTTTTAGGTTTTCAGTTATTACATTATGGCAGTAAATTTTTCAATTATCTATTTTTGAATAGATGATTTTTTCAATTATTTGATTTTTTTTTGTTTGATTTTTGTTTGATTTTTCAATTATTTATCCCGTAATTGTTTGTTTTCAATTATTTATATCATAATTTTAATGGTTAATTTTTGAAATTACATACAATTCATGAATAAGGAATGAAAAGAAAATTAATAAAATTATTTTTAACAAACTAATTTTTATTATTTCAATTACTAAGACAATTAACAATTTATTAAGGGACAGGATTATTATTAATTAACAATTTTTAATCTTTCTTATTTTTAGTAATCTATTTAATATTCTCCCAATTATTAATATTTTAATAGTATTATAACATTATTCGTATTATTAATATTTGAAATTCAATTTTTTTTCAATTTTCATGATTTGTGTTTCCATCATTTGCGATTTCAATTTTTTTTTAATGAAAAGATATAAAGAGATTTATTTTGTATTGAAAGAATTCTTAATTTTGTATTTAATTATTTTTCAATTTTGTATTTAATCATTTTTCAATTTTGTATTTAATTATTCTTCAATTTTATTTTAAGATTGTTTTTCAATTTTGTATTAAGATTGTTTCTCAATTTTGTATTAAGATTGTTTTTCAATTTTGTTTTAGAATTGTTTTTCAATTTTGTTTTAAAAATTGTTTTTCAATTCTGTATTAAAATTACTTTTCAATTTTGTATTATTATTTTTCAATTATTTATGGAAATTATTATTTTGCCAATTAAATTTGTAACGCATGTTTTTTTAAAAAAAAAATTGTTGATCATTTTTATTTTTAACTAACAATCACCCTTGTGTTGTGTTTTTGGCATCCGTTAGTCTTTTTCGTGGAGCGGCTCACAACAGAGACTTTATCGAGATTTATGGGATCAATCAGTCCCGAAGGTTTGTTAAAAAATAATCTCTTTTTACTTTTCTCAATTTTTTCTTTTTCTTTTGCATTTATTCTCGTTTTTGCACGTTTTTTTTCTTCTTTTTAGCCATTTGGTGAAAGTAAAAAATTTCGCATGTTTTTTGTACTATTCTTTGGTCATTTGGTGAAAATCTCCAAAATTTTGCATGTTTTTTTTTCTTTTTAGTCATTTGGTGAAAGTCTCAAATATTTTTCATGATTTGCGCTTTCTTTTAATTTTCAAAATGCTACTTAGAATTAAAAGTTTCCTTTTTTATTTTTTCTAATTTTTTCTATTTGTAAATTTTTTGATTTTTGTCTTTTTTCTCTTTTTTTAATTTTTTTTCTCTTTTTTTAAATTTTTTTTTCTCTTTTTTTCATATTCTTTTTCTCTTCTTTTTCTCTTCTTTTCCTCCTATTTTTTTCTTTTTTTCATCTTCTTTTACTCTTATTTTTCTCTTTTTTTCTCTTGTTTTCTCTTTTTTTCTCTTTTTTTATCTTCTCTGTCTCTTTTCTGTCTCTTTTTTTTCATTTTGCTTCCTTATAGAGGAAGCATTGTAATCGTGACAATTTTCGATTTTCTAAAAATAGTCTAAATCAACTCAATTTCATCCAAAAAGC
>WNHD01001415.1:0-34048 GCA_011057455.1 Ganaspis sp. Gsp50
ATTTTTCTTTTTGTATTCGATTCGGAATAAGAAAACACGAGTTTTAACATAGGTTTCAAACACTACACTTTTCTGGATCAATTAGCAATTTAACAAAATGTGGATTTGGAAAGAACACGTTCTTTTTAATTCACGAAGCAAATCTTTGGTTTTCGGGAAAAAAGACAATGTCTGATAAAATGAATAGTCTGTAGTGTCAAAAAATCTAGATTCGAAGCCAATTCTCAGAAATGCGATGCGATAACTTATAATAAATGGTCAGGGCATTACACTCGGCATCGCGATACTTTATTCAGTTCATAAAATGTGTTCCCATAATGTATTTGCCGGTACGTGCTTCAATTTTATCTGAAGCCCTTGCTACTTTCTTTCTTTGCTTCTTTTTATGCCCAAGCTTTTCATATTTCTTTACAGATTTCAATTCTGTCATTTTCCAATTTTTATTTAAATTGCTATTTATCTTAGTTTGTGGAAAGACACTTTTTGAAAGTCAACTGTTTTTGGAAATTGACTTAATTTTAGAGGTAAAATTGATTTTTGACGCGTAACGGTAAGGTAAATAGCTACATTTTTAGCTGTCGATAAAGAAAGGTACTGTTTTTCCAGCTGTCGACAAAGTAGAACTTTTATTTTATCTTTACTTTTTTATTTTATTTGTATATAATTATATATGACCACAAATTTATTCATTTTACCATCCAAGGGATCGAAATTTACTTTTATAAATTATTATTATATCTAATTTATGTCGTTGAAGAATTTCTGCATTGTGGGTAGATGTCGGCAAATGAAAAAGCAGTGCTTGCTGTCAATAAGATAAACAATCATTTTTTCTAGACGCTGGTAATGAAAGTGACCATCTTTACCGACATGTTTTGGGTAAAAATAGTCTCTACCCTTGCCGACTTTGGGTAAAGATGGTCATAATCAACAGTTGATGATAAAATAAGCAACCGTCCTTACCGACGGCTAATAACGAAAATTATCTACTTTACCAACTGTTTGTAACAGCATCTATTAAAAATCATCGCACTTTTAATTTTGCTGTTAATTAAATTTTAAAAATTCAAATTGAATTACTAGAGTTTTAGCTATAGATCAAAGCAAAAAAAAATTCATCTTATCATTTTAGCTAGAGTTTGACTTAGAGAATAAAACAGAAGTCATAAATATGTTTCACGTGGATTATTTAAGACGCTATTACATTTTTATGCCCCACATGATACATTACTTGGCATAAGAAATGTACATATTCTGGAAATATATTCATATTTAGAAATTTACGTTTTTAAAATTCTGTTATTATATTTTTTGTAGTGTTTTCTTTGTTTTAGTGAGAGACACTTAAAATTTGATTGGTATTGAAAATAGTTGTAAATAAAAATAGAAAAATTTGAATTTTTTTTGAAATATTAAAATTTATGGTTTACAGCGACACGTGGAGAATGATAAATACTTTATGGCTAGCGATAAAAAAATATGAAACGCAGCTAGACATTATACAAAAATTTTAAGCTTCAAAATAGTACAATGACTATTTCACAAATTTCTTACAGTGAGTGCTTTCTAGTGAACCAAAAAAGTACAACGGGATTTACAAAAAAAAATTATAACTTAACAAAGTTCGTAACCTTGGAAAACAAAAATGATTTCTAAAAGTTTTTTTCTTCTTCTTGTTATTTGTGTATTTTTTAATTATCAATCCACTTCTGCAGCAGACCATTCTAATTTAATTAAATACTTGTCATTTGACCAGGCCATAAGTAAGTTGTATTCTCTAAATTTTTAATAAAGTCTAAAAGAATAAAAGAGTAATTTTTATTTTCTTTTATTATATGTATATATATTTTAGTTAATTATCCACCAGTCCGAAAAAATACCAACGGAATATTTTTATGAAATTTTCTACTTCATATAAAAAATTTCAAAAATTATTAAAAAATAAAAATTTCACAGTTTATATTAAATGCAGAAATTTCCTGTAGAAATGTATTAAAATATTAATTAATTTCTTTATTTCTTTATTTAAATCACACGGGTAATAAACCCATTTAAAAACAAGTGAGCAGACGTGATATAATTCAATAATTAATATTCCAAAAATGTTTCGAAAACTGTAATTATTTTTCAATTAAAATTTATTTTCAGAAAACTGTATACTTCTATCTGAAGATTTTGATAGATTTTTGTTTCCATACCAATGTTTTTTGAATCGGAAGAAAGCGGCGAATAAGAAGTCTGCAGTGAGTAAGTATTTATAAAAAAATAGTATTTTTAAAGTAAATAATAAAATTGCATTTATTCATTTCAATAATTATTTTTTATAGGAGCATGTATTAAAAAAGAGGGCTTATTGTTTTACAGATGTCGTTAAATTAAAAGCTGAAAGAAAGGTAGCAGATTTCAAAAGCAAAAAATATCGTTCAAGAAAATTGTTACTTTTCTCTACCTTTTTACACACTTACAGACACATATGAAAACATGCATATATTAACACATCAATAAATTTGTATTTACATACGTGTATTAAAAAATGTTTAAAGAAAGTAAATAATGTTTTTTATATTTTCATTATCATTTTTGGATGTTTTCAATTTCAATTTTTTCAATGTTTTCATTTCATAAGCTCAGCCCAGTTTTCTTATACTCATTACGTTCCGCCCACTGGAATTCGGTTTTGAAATGAATCCATCCTAGTTACCCTTTTTACTTAGGAAGCCACGCCTACCATGAGTTGCCGCTGACTCCGCCTCTTCACAATCCCACCCACATCACCCCTTCTCTAAAACAAATCCCGCCTAGCTACTCCCATTGTTCAACTAGCTCCGCCTTTCAATACTTTTCCGAAACTTGACTCCTATTCTGAAACAAACCCGACCTAGTAAATTAAATTTTTTTATTAGTCCCGCCCATTGGAACCATCCTCTAAAGAAAGCTCCGCCCATTCACTCTCATTGTTCAATTAGTCCCGCCCACTCGGCGCCTCTAATGCAAATCCCGCCCCGTTACTCCGATTGTTCAATTAATTCTACCTACTCGAATGATCCTCTAAAGAAAGCTCCGCCCAGTAACACCCATTGTTCAATTAATTCTGCCCACTCGAATGATCCTCTAAAGAAAACTCCGCCCAGTAACACCCACTGTTCAATTAGTTTCGCCCACTGGAATCAGCCTCCAAAGAAAGGTCCGCCCAGTAACTCCTGTTTTTCAATTAGCTTCGCCCACTGGAATCATCCTCTAAAGAAAGCTCCGCCCAGTCACTATCATTGTTCAATTAGTCCCGCCTACTCGACGCCTCCTCTAATGCAAATTCCGCCCCGTTACTCCCATTTTTCAATTAACTTTGCCCACTGAAATCATCTTCTAAAGAAAGCTCCGCCCAGTCACTCTCATTGTACAATTAGTCCCGCCCACTCCCGTAACTCCTATTGTTCAATTTTTTTTTGAAATATTAAAATGTATGGTGTACAGCGACACGTGGAGAATGATAAATACTTTATGGCTAGCTATAAAAAAATATGAAACGCAGCTAGACACTATAAAAAAATTTTAAGCTTGAAAATAGAACGAAAAAATGAGTCCCGGATATAAGAAGAGACACAGGATACAGAGTTGACCACAGCATCGTAAATCCGTTTGGTTTACAAGTGAGATCCTTTGTTATTCGATCGATCGAACCACGAAAAATATTTATTTTATGGCCTTCACTCATAACGATTTATAGTTCTCCAAAAACGAAAGTGAAGATCAATTTCTAAGCATCTACAAGAATCTTGGCTTATAATTTAACAAATGCAATAAAGCGATAAATAAATAGAAATAATAAATAGAAATAATAAATAAAAATAATAAATAGAAATAATAAATGAAAAATAATAAAATAATAAAATAATAAATATATAATATAATTATTTATTAACATCATTTAGTAAAATTATTCAATTAAATTACTTATAAAATTTTATTATTTATTACCCTTATTTATTATTTTATATAAAAAATTGCGATTATCAATTTAATTATAAATAATTAATGATAAATGACAAAAATTAAAGGGATAAATAATAATAATGAAAATCAATAAAATAGAAATCCAATTAAAATATTATATAATTCAAAATAAATTGTACAACAATTTTTTAAAATGACAATAATAAATTAATCTGTGCAAAAAATTTTCTGGGCTAAAATTAAATTTTCCATCCTCAGACGTTTTTTCAATTGGTTAGGAATACGACATGGAAAAATGAGACACGAAAGTGCATAAAACATGAGCTTCTAAAAAAAAAGCTCGACTGAAAATAACTTGATGAAGAAATAGGAGCAAAAGTTGAAAAAAAAGAATGAGACAAACGAATGAGAAAAATCCTTTAATTTTAAAAGCGCTCTTCAAAAAAATACGTCTATTGACTAAAAATTGTGCACCAAATAAATGTAAAATTAATTTACATTTTTCACATTTAATTGAACCTTTATTAATCTCTTGTACCCAGTTATTGGAAAAATATGTGAAAATTAATTTGATTTTAATTTATATGTGTAAGTTATATTCATGAATTGCAAATGCAATTTTATTTGTACAGGTGAAATACGATTTTTTTTTAAACTGAGAGTTAGAGCTGAATTTTATGGCAAAGAGAAATAAAATTAATTCCTTTGTTTGCATATGGAAAAATTCGAAACTATAATTGGATGGATTCTAAATTTTCAAGGGTTGCCATCACAAGGTAATTTTATTTTGATTTTCAATTTTGGTCTCGTATTTCGCTGAAAAATGAGGCACGAAAAAATGTGAAGCCACGTCGCACTAGGTTATTATTATTATCTTTTTTGTTATTATTATTATCTTTCTTATTAACATATTACTTGCAATAATCGACTTTCGATAAAAAAGAATGCTGTCTTATGTCGATAATAAAAAGACTAAGTTTTCTACTTCCAATAAAAACCGAAATAATCTACTGTCGGTAAAGAAAGAAACTGGCATTTCTACTGTTGATAATAAACGTTACCTTTTGTCATTAAGGCACAAGAACATCAGTTCTTCAACCGACAAAGAAATGTACTAATTTTACTACTGTCGGTAATGATAATGACATTACCACTGTCGGTAAATAAGAAGACTGACAATGCAACGGTCGGTCAAGAAGAATACTGACATTACCACCGTCGGTAAAAAATACTGTCGGCAATTGCCAATGTTGATAGAAACGGATACTGACAATTACCACGGACGGCAAAAAATAATGACGTTGCAATTGTCGGTAAAAATATTGACATTGACACTGTCGATAAAGTAGGCGACTAATGCCTTTTCTATTCTCTACGACTTCTATTGTCGGTAAAAAAGTAATCTACTGTCGGTTAAGAAACTACACCACTATTGGCATAGAAAGAAACTAAACATTTCAGTCTCGATAAAAAAGACACAAAGTTTTTGACAGTTGGTAAAAAAGAATACTGACTTTGACACTGTCCTGAAAAAGAGCAACTATTTGTAGAAAACTACTGTCGGTAAAGAGAGAAACTAAGTAAACTACTGTTGTCAAAGAAAGATACTATGTAATCTTCTGTTGATAAAGAAAAAAAACGAAGTTTACTATTGTCGGCAAAGAAAGAAACTAATTTAACTACTGTCAGTTAAAAAAGTAACTGTGTAATCTTGTGTTGGTAATGAGAGAGTCCAATTTAACTATTGACGGTGAAGAAAAGAACTATGTAATTTTTTGTCGGTAAAGAAAGAAACTAATTCAACTACTGCCGATAAAGAAAGAAACTAATTCAACTACTGTCGATAAAGAAAGAAACTAATTAACCTATTGTCGGTAAAGAAAAAAATGCTGTAATCTTTTGCCGGTAAAGACGGAAACCAATTAACCGATTGCCGGTAAAGACGGAATCTAATTAAACTACTTCCTGTAATTAAGGAAATTTAACTTTCGGTAAAGAAGGGGACTAAATTATCATTTGTCGGTAAAGAAACATTGCAGAAAAAATGTTTTAATCCTTTTTCTATTTTTTTTGTGAAATTTTAAGCGTCAATGGATATTTGTTTTTTCGGAAACTCTATTAAAATGTATTTTAGGAGTTAGGGTAGAATAGATTACATTAAGTTTTATTAAAGATTTGAAAATGTGAAGGTTGATTGAGGCAATTCTTTTTTTGTACTATTGACCCTTTGCAAGTGAAAAGCAATATGTTAATCAAAGCGCGAGGATAGCAGGGACAATTTGCAGTAGTGGTTTGATACAATATAGCTATATCTCTGTTTGGAGAGTTCTGTGCCAGTCGTATCGACTGCCGGTAAGTGGATTACCAAGCTAGTGGTGAATTGGGATTCCCCTTCCACAATTCTTCATTTCTCTGGAGTTCCTTCTTCCATGCATGATGCATATCACTCATCTTAAGCATCATTTCTTATTTAATTCCCATTTTACAAAGTTTATTATTAAATTCTTTATCATTATTATTATTATTGTTATTGTTATTATGAATAATTGCTAAAACTTTAGGCATGTAATACTTTAACAAAGTGTCAAACAATGTAAGTTTTCGGAATTTATTTATAATAAAAATAATAACAATAATAAATTATTGTTAAATATAAAATAATAACAATACTAAATTATTGTTATTATTATTTTTATTTTATTATTATTGTGTTATTACTAATTATTATTATTATTGTTATTATTATTATCATGTCCATATTTTTTCATATTAATTTGTTTGAGTAATTTTTTTCTCTGTACAAATTAAATGTTATTGTAAAGATGACAACATTCTTGGCATTATTTGTAGGATAAAATTGAAAATTATGTAAAAATGGGATAAAGAAGAAAAAGAATTGCAACACCTGGATGTACTACAAGCGAGAAAAATACAAGTGATTTGTTTTCGGAAGTCGATAGAAAAATTCTACGACATTTTTCTCAAACCGGGAAAATATAACTTCTGGCTTAAGGTTCGAAAAATTGGGTACATATGAGTATTATAATTCAACACTCACGTGCACTTGTGACTCGTATATATTTGCTTTGAGGACCCTTTAGTCTTCATCGAAAATTCAACACAACTTTTCCAATATTACAAAAACACAAATTTTCCTGTAATCTTTTTTTTTCATTTGAAAAATTTAATTCAGCCTTTTGGAATAATTTTCTATTTTTATAATTTTGTAATGGTTTTTTTTATACTTTTATAATTTATCGCTGGCAGGATAGTTGGATTTGTGTGAATTTTTTCATTTCCTGTTAAATAATTAATTATATTCAGTCGCTAATAGAATGTTGTAAATTTTTTATTTTATATTGGTAATCTATTATAATTCGCTACATTTTAAATCTCCTCCATTGACAAACGAGCACATTCATTAATAAATCGTGCCAATGGTATAGAATCTATTTATTAATAATGGTAGTTATCTTTTAATTAGGAATCATTATTTATTACTCATTATTATTTAATTATTCTTTGGCACTAAAGAGATGTTATTAATTAACTATGAATTATTATTTATTTATTAAAAGAATTAAGTAAAGAATTAAGAATTCTTACTTATAAATTAACTAAAAATTATTGTTTATTAGTTATATGAAAATATTTAATTCATTTCAACAAGTTGCTAATTAATAACAAGAAATTAATGTTTAGAAAAGTGTTAAAAAACAAATGCTGAATTAAATATGGCTCCGAGAGATGTCGCTACTTCATGAGCGATCCTACGCATGCGCAGTGACAGCTGTAGCGATTAGGCGCATGCGTAGTCTTAATTCAGTGTCAGGTTGCGATTTAACGCATGCGCAACTCCAACTGAATGTTTAGAAGCGATTCGGCGCATGCGTTATCACTACTGAGCGTCAATTAGCGATCCAGCGCATGCGCACTCGCAACTGTGTGCAATGTAGCGATCCGGCGCATGCGCAAACGAAGCTGTGCGTAAAGTAATCTGCTTTACAAATTATTTTAAAAACTAATATTTTACGCACACTTTAAAAAATGTAAAGTTCGACTTTTCAAAAAAGGTGTTGCGGAAAAATGTTTTTTTCTAAATTTCCGGACAAATCTGGCTGATGGACTTTTCAATGAATTTATGTGTTGGGGAAACAGAGGCAAAAGAATGAGAAAACAAATCCCTGGATAGTTGGCTTTCACAGGGCGCGAATAATGACTGCTTTTTTCATTAAGACCATGGTTATCTAACAGTAGCACATTAGACAATATTACTTTTGGGACGTGGACTCACAACAATAAAACTTACTTCCTTGCCAGTTCACCCTGTCATTCACTGCGGTCCATGGAGAACAGGCGAGACTAGACAATATACAAAGCATTACTCTTTTAGTGATTCTTAAAAAAAAATTGACTCAACTTATTTTTTTTTATTTAAAGAAAATTTTGATTTGAAAAATATTCAAAATATTGTTTATAAGAAACAGATAAAAATACATGAAAAATATACTAGTTGCATTATTATAATTAATAATAAATAAATAAAAATGAATTTAAAAAAATAATTTAAAATATTAATATAATAATAAATATAATAATAAACAATAACAATAAATAGATAAAAATTTAAAATAAATATAAAATAAATTAAAATAAATAAAACATAAATGAAGAACATAATTTTAAAAAATCAATTAATTAAAAAATAATAAACGAATGCGTAATTTAAAATCTCAGGAGCAGATAAATTTGCATGTCTCCTGAATGGAATTGGTTTACATAAAAAAAAATGATTACTGCTTTTTAATTGAAAAGAAATGGTGATAAAAATAAAAAACATAATTAATTAGTTCTCAGAATGTTTTGGATTTTTATAAAAATTCCAAACGAGAGTAAATAGGTGTATTTGCACGTAATTTCAAAGTGAAAGTATTAATAATAATCGTTGCGTGAGTTTGTCAAGACTTTCGAGTGACATTCTACTGGATTTCACGTGAGGTCAAATGTCATAAAACTAACATTAGACTATGAATGATAAGTCCAAGAACAGGAAATTAATTCACAATTAAAAATTTACTAATTTCCTGAGAGAAAGTCGGACGCTAAATAACGATTTTCAAATTATGTTTGCTTCTTCTTTGTTGCTAACAAAAATATTTGATAATTGATAGAATTGATAAAAAAATAATAAAATTTTATTAGAATTGATAAAAAAATAATTGATAAAAAATAATTGATAAAATTGACAAAAAAATTATTGACAAAATTGATTAAAAAAAATTTATTAATTTCTCTAAATTTTGAATTTCATTTTCTTTTAAATACTACTTACCGTGAAGTTTGACAGCGATTTAAATGAACAATTGTTTATTAAAAAAAAACTTACAATGTACAAATTATTTATACGTATATTATTATTGCTTAATAATAATAATTTTCTATTCATCAATTTATATTATATTTATTAATTGTACAATACTACAAAAAGATTATTCATTAAAGGTAACTATCAATAAAAACATTTTTATTTCTAACAATAGATATTTTTTGCTAATGCCAATGATCAGTCTTAAAAAATAGGAGCTATTTACAACGAAACTATAACAAAATAATATTAACAACAAAATTTTAAACGTCCTACAAATGTTTAAAAAAAATAGCAAAAAATTTTGAAACCAAAAAGACTGTACATTTTTAAAAAAAATTTATAAATCAGTTTTTTTAATCATTTATTGAAAATAAAATTCAATTAAATTTGTAGGATTTAATTTCTTGTAATTTGAAACAGTAATTTATCTACTTAATAAACTTAAAAAAAATTTAAACATTTTTTTAAAGTTTTTAATTTTTTTTAAACAACTCTATTACCTGATGTCAAACACTTTTTTTGTAAAATTAATTCGGACGTTATCACAGATGGCAGTGGAAGAAAAGCCGTTTATTTTGTGAAACTAATGCCTTTGATTTGCCTTTGAATTCACATAAACTGCGTAGCCATTGAATTTATTGGGTATCGTTTCTTCGTCTTTTTTGTCTTCACAGTCGTCGTGAGGCTTTTCCTCATGAAAAAGAGCGTTTTTTATTCTGCGCAATTTCTGAAAAAAAGCTCCCAAGAAACTCAGCTTTTTCTCCTCCTTAGGTGCCGGTTGTTGAAAGACGATTTGCTGATGAAAAGGAACGTGAACCAAAACTGGTTGATGTTCAACTGGCGCCACTGCGTTCGATTCTAAAGAAACAAAAAACATTTCCTTCTTTCTCAATGTGTATTTTTTCTAATGAATTTTTAGTTTAAACTGCCAAGGTTCCACGGAAAACTCCATTTGTAAATTCCACGTGAAATTTAACATGGAGACTCTACATGGAAATTGTACATGATTTTTTCCATATGGAATTTCCATGAGGAATTTCCACGAGGAATTTCCATGTGGAATTTTCATGAGGAATTTCCACGTGGAATCTTTATCAAAGTTCCCCAGAATTTGTGGAATTTTCCACAAATCTTCCCGGAGGGATTTTCTACGGAATTTCCATGTGGAATTTCCATATATAGTTTCGGTAGAATTTTTTCACGTGCAAAAAATCTTACCAAAAACGTTGTTATCCCAAGACCACATCTTCCTAGAATTTCTACTTGTCTCTTCCAAAGTTTCATGATTTTTTGAAGGGTATATTATTTTTGGATCAGGAATAGGATACTCTTGATCCGTCCAACCCATTGATTTTAAAGAATTACTAAAATAAAAAAAGCGGTTTTTTGAAATCGAATATTATTTAAAAAATTGTATTTAAATGTTTACCTATGCAGATGTTCTAAATCAGCATTGACCGGTGCATGAAGTGGTTTTGCTTCAATTTCGTCAACCGGATTAGGATAATAGTGCACATGATAATGATGAACATTCCATAATTTTTTCTCCTCTTTTTTATCCCTCAGAGTTTGAAAAAAGTCTAGTAAACTGTTTTTGTAACTACAAACAAAAATAATACATTTTCAAAAAAGATTAATTAAATCACTAACAAAATTTGCAAAACAAATAATTTTATTTGTACATTTGTTTATTTTTTTAATTTTCCAAAAATAAAAAATTTGCAAAAAAATGTTGACAAACAAATCGAGATTTTTATTTATTTATTTATTTATTTATTTAAATATTATCACCGCGGTCACAAATTTTTGTAAACACAAATTTGAAATTTTGTCAAAAAGAATTAAAAATAGTACAAAAATGATTAAAATATTGACATAAAAAAATTGCAATTCAATTAAATAATAAATAATTAATAAAAGAAGTGATTCTAAATTATTAATGATATTGCTAATTTTAATTATTAAAAAAAAGAATAGTGATGAAGATTGGTTGGGAATGAAAACTTGAAGTGGATGATTTAATCCTTCAATAAATGACTGTACAATGTAGTAAACCAGCTAATTGAAAATTAATTCGCCATTAGCAGCAACAAATTCGTTAGGTGCTCACGCTCAGAACAAATAATTCATAATCCCCTGAAACTCTGAATCCTCATTAATAATCAACACATTAACTTTTAAAAGTTTTGCCTTAAAATCTGCTTTTATTTCTCGATTGTAATTTTACCTCAATTTACTTCTATTGCAAAATTGTTCCCAAAATTAATTAATGCAAGCTGTTACGTCTTTTAATTATGCGTTGTATAATGTTTATTATTAACTTTTTAGGAGCGTTGAATTTTAATAAATTTATGGTCAAATATTAAAAGCTTTTAAGAGATTCATTTACGAATAATAAAAAGACAACATTAGTGAAGGTATTTTCGATAAAATATATCATCTGACACAGTAGAATCGTCTTTTTAACGATACAAGGTATATTACCAACTGTAGAACTGCTTTGCCGACAGTAAATCTACCTTATCAAACGAAAAACTACCTTATTGAACGAAAACCTACCTTATCGAGTGAGAAACTACTTTATCGGTCAAGAAAACTACTTTACCGTCATAGATTTTACTTTTCCAGTCGAGAAACTACATTATCAACAGAGAATCTACGTTACTGGACAAGACACTACCTTATCGGTCGAAAAAGTACTTTATCGACAGAGAAACTATTCTACCATACACGAAACTGCCTTATCGACCGAAAAACTACCTTAGCTGCTGGGAAACTATTCTACCATCATGGAATCTGCTCTGCCTATCGAAAAACTGACTTATCGGAAGAAAAACTATTTTATCAGATAAAAAGCTACTTTATCAGACAAGAAACTATTTTACCATCATAGAATCTGCTTTGCCGGTCGAGAAACTACCTTATCGACGAAAAATTTATCTTACTGGCATTACCTTACCAGACTATAAACTACTTTATCGACAGAAAATCGACCATAACAAACACGAAACTGCATTGTCGAGCGATAAACTGTTTTATCGGAAGAAAAATTACTTTATCGACCGAGAAACTTTTTTACCATTATCGAATCTGCTTTGCCGGTAAAGACACTGCTTTAATCTACCTTACCAGCCAAGGAACTGATTTATTGGAGAAGAAACTACCTTGTCTTACGATAAACTACCTTATCGACACAAAATTTATTCTACCAGACGAGAATCTGGCTTGTTGTACTAAAAACTACCATATTGGATAAAAAACTACTTTATCGAGCAAGAAACCATCGTAGAATCTGCTTTGCTGGACGGGAATCTCCTTTACCATACTAGAAGTAACTCTATCGATCGAGAAACTACTTGATCACTATAAAATCTACTTTAGTAGTAGAAAAACTTTCATATTAATCCTAAAACTACTTTTATCCGTGAGAAAACTTCTTTATCGACATACAAGCTAGTTTATCGACATACAAGCTACTTTATCGACAGAAAAACGAATTCTTTGACAAGAAAAGTATTTTATCGACAGTGATACTTCTTAATCGATATAGAAACTACATTATCGACAACAAATATTAGTTTATTAATAGAATAGAAATATGTTATCAACAAAAAAAGTATGTTATCAACAAAAAGTAATAAAAAAACAACAAAAAGTATTTTATCAACATAAAAAGTACTTTATCAACAGAAAAAAATTTTTATCAACACTAGAAACTGCATTGCCGACATAAAAACTATTTTACCAATAGTAAACCTTCTTTATCGGTGTAAAAGCTCTACTTTATTAACTGAAACAATTACTAAATCAACAGAAAATAATACTTTATAAACTGAAAAAAATACTTTATTAACAGAAAAAACTGCATTGCCGGAAAATATTATTTTAATGATAGATATACTTCTTTATCGACGTAGAAACTACTTTATCAACAGAAAAAATTAATTTATCGATATGTAAACTATTTTACCGATAGATATAATTCTTTATTGATATAAAAGCTACTTTATCAACTGAAAAACTTATTTTATCAACTGAAAAACTTATTTTATCAATAGAAAAATACTTGATGAACAGAGAAAACTGTATTGCCGACATGTAAACTGTTTTACCGATAGTGAAACTTCTTTATCAACATATTAGCTATTTTATCGACAAAATAAATCTATTTTATCGATAAAAATATTTCTTATCGACTTAGAAGCCGATCTATTAACAAAAGAGCTACATTGCCGACAAAAACTATTTGATCTGTAGTGAAACTTCTTTATCGACATATAATCTACTTTATTAACAAATAAAACTAGTTTATCGATAGTGAAACTTCCTTATCGACATATGATCTACTTTATCAACAAATGAGACTATTTTATCTACAGGAAATCTTCTTTATCGAAAGAGAAATAAATTTATAAACAGAAAAACTATCTTATCGTTAAAGAAACTACATGATCGACATAAAAACGATTCTATTGCAAGATAAATTGGTTCTCCGGTCTGCAAACTACGTTATCGACAAGGAAATTACTCTATCGACAGAAAAACAACTTTATCGGCAGAAGAATAATTTTATCGACAAAAGATCAACTTCATCGGCAGAAAAACAACTTTATCGACAGGAAAGTTTTTCACTGACAGAATATCAACGGCAGAGAAGTTTCTTTATCGACAGAAGAATTCTTTTATCGACGAAAAAACAACTTTATCGACAGTTGAGCAATTCCTCATCCAAAAAGCTACTTTTTCGTTGCAAAATATTGTTTACATTACTTTTCGACTTTTTAAATGCTACTAAAACGATAAATAAAATTTTTATAAAGGGAAATAAAATTAATTAATGAAACGAACACTGGGATTTTTACGCACAATGAGAAAATCAAAAATCTAAAGGCATTCGTGTGTTTCACGTCGGGATTTGTCGAGGGAATTCAAATAGTGAGGAGAGCTAATATCGCGCGCGAAACGATTGAATCAATTGAAACCGACCTGCAACACCACGGTTAATTCGGATTAGCCGGTTTGGGTAATTTATCGGTACGCTCCAAGGAACTGCGGCTTTTGGCCTGCCAAACGCACCGGTAAACATTAATCGGGAAAATGAAAGGGAAAACAAATACATTTGTGTTATTATTAAAAAAAAAGACAATTATTATTTAATCAAATATAAAAAAAAGTAAATAAAAATAACTGACAGAAACAATAAAATGGAATAAAAGCAATTAAAAAACACCACGTTCTCTGATAAAACAGATATTTTAAAATTAATTGAAATTACAATTTTAAAATAAATAAAAATTATTGTATATGATAAAAATTTATTTATTAGTTTAAATTAAAAGGTAAATGTTAATTTAAATTTAAATATTTAATGTTTATATTGTTATTTGCAGGTTAGTCATTTTAATTAAATTTGGAGAATCATGTTTGTATTTAATTATTATTGATAATAAACAATATTTTAATGATAAAGGTTTCTTAGTAAATAAATTCTACAACGAAATTCGGCTTTTGTATTTTATCGAATTTCATATTTTCAGAGTTATTGTTAATGGTGCTATAAAAATGTGTTTTTATTTATTATTATATTGTTATTACTACTATTATGCAACAATGAATAATAAATTCATTTTGAAAACCAAAGTTACATACAATTCGAAAATTGTCCCTTCGGAGGAAGCTGCCAGTAGTAGAAAAATCCAGGCCATCTACAAATTATTAAAAAAATTATAAAATTAAGAAATAAAAAATGGTAAACAAAAAAATTTATGAAATAAAGTCATACAATTAACTTAAAAAATTGATATTTTTTTAATTTTTTGAATTTAGTTTCTTTACTTTATTTTCTTTTTTACTTTATTTTTACTTTATTATCATTTTTCCTTTTTTCTATTTTACTTCTTTTTTCTTTATTCTATTTTCTTATTAATTTTCTTTCCATTTACATCTTTTGTTTGTTATTTATTTTAGTTGAATCTTTCTCTTTTTTGAACAAATTGAATTCAAATATTTGTCTTGTTTTGAAATTGAAACTAAAACGGCACTTTTGTCACATAAACGGCAAAAAAATTATTACTTCAAAAATGCGACCCGTCTTCATGATGTCCCAGTTTTCTGGGCGTCTAACGTCCACGTGCAATGCATAACAAACTGAGAAATGCTACGAAACAGGATCTGTTTATATGAGCTGCTTCCTTTTCTCATTTTTTTCCGTCTCTTTCACTCCCTTCCAACTCCTTCCTCTCAGTTCCTTTTTTTAAAAATAAAAGCATCTGAGTTCAGTGGCACGCTCGAGATTAAATAAATTATCAATTTATCGAACTCGGAACTAAGAATAAACTAGAAACGTTCCTGAATTAATAAACAAAACAGATTTAAAAAAAAATTAAATTAATTAATGTTAAAGAAATTTCTCTCAAAAAAAACTTTTATTAAAAAATATATAAATGTTTTAAATTAATAGAAAAAATTCGATAAACTTACTCGATAAAAAATAACACACTTACCGATATGGAAACTGTTCTATCGACGCTGGAACTACATTATCGACGCAAAAGCGACTTTATCGACCTCAAAAGTACTCAACTGGCACATTTATTATTTTAACGCTAGACAAACTCTGTTTTAACGAGAGAAAAAAACTATTTCGACAATTAAAACATTAATTCATTGACCTAAACACTATTTTATCGACATTAGAACTGCTTTATCGACAGTGGAACTGCTTTATCGACGGTAGAATTGCAACTATGAGTATAAAACTTCTATATCGAGAGTGTAACTGCTAAGTCGGCCAGAATACTACAATATCGACCATAAAACTATAATATCGATTTTAAACTACTTTATTGACATTAGAACTTCTTTATCGATATTAGAACTGCTTTATCGACATTAGTACTGATTCATCGGCAGTGGAACTGACATATTGACAGTAGAACTGATATATCGACAGTGTACTGCCAAATTGACAATGCAAATGGTATGTAAAACAAAAACTACAATATCGACAGTGAGACAACAATATCGACAGTAGAACTGATTTATCGACAGTAAAACTGCTTTACCGAGGGTGAAACGATTTTATCTTTGTAAAAACTATTTTGCCAGCACGCATTGCTTTATCGATAAAAAATGTTATATAGACAGTACAACTGACATATCAACAGTGAAACTGCTTTATCGACAGCAGAACTGCTTTATGGACAGCAGATCTGCTTTACCGACAGCGGGACTGCTTTATAGAACAGTAAAACTACTTTATCAATAGCGGTAAAGCTTTATCGACCGTGAATCTGCTTTATCGGCAGTGAAACTTCTTTACCGATGGTGAAATCATTCTATCATTCTATATACTACTTTACCATCACATCCAATATTTTGTATGTAAAAAAACTGTTTTACCGATAGTCAAACTCCGTTTAAACTCTAATTTTAATTGAAATGAATTGCTTTCAATTTACTTAACTATTAAACTCAAAGATGAAGAAGATCCGAGTCCAAATTTTAAGAATAAATTCTCTGTACATTATGGAAGGTATCAAAAAACAACTATTGGTTATCAGTGTCTTGAGACACTTGCGATTCAATAGTTGACAAGTTTCACTTTCCTCTTTTCTACATTGCACTTTGAACGTGAAAGGAAACATTCTCGTCATTTTCAATGCCCTGTTGAACTTGAAATCTAGATTTTGTTGTCCCAGTGTGTTACTGATTATCTCCATTTTTCTTACCTTCAAGCAAAACCTAATAACGTATTCCTAAAACGCCTTTCAATTCATTATTCATTCAAAATACAAGTTTTGAGAACAAAAGAGATTCTAGAAAGAAAAAGAAGACATGTTGAAACTTACATTGTTAGTAAAACTTTCACGGCGTCAATCATTTTTATTTTAATAAACATTTTGCAAACTTGCAATTATTAATCATCAATGTAACTGAATTAAAATTAAAATTTATCGAAAAGTTTGCATCGATTTGTTGAATTACAAATTTAATATTTATATATTTGTTATAATATAGTAATAGTGAGTTTTAATATTTAGCATTATTAAAAGAAAGCTGTTGTTTAACATTACAGGATGAAAAAAATAGTTTTAAGTCGGTAAGTGTTGGTAACAGGTATCTACAGTACACATTTTTTATGTGACGTCGCGTCGGTAAGTGTAGAATTCAGAAATCTATGCCGAGAAAATTTAATTCAACGTCGATGACAAAAATCTGCATTTCAGATCTTTAATTCATTGTCGGTAATTGTCGATAACAGAAACCTGCAAAGCATTTTTTTATTCAGTGATGGTAAGTGTCGATAACGGAAATCTACACCGACAATAATATCCACTACACATCGGTAAACGTCGGTAGTAGAAATCTACATTGAATTTCTTTTCTTGCGTCGATAAGTACCGACAGTAGGTACCTGTTACTAAAAAGTATTCTTATACTCAGCTGGTAAACGTCAATAACAGGAATCTACAAATCGCGTTTTTAATAAATGTCGGTAACTGTTGGTAAGAGGAACCTGCATATATAATTTAATATAATTCACGTCGGTAAACGTCGGTAATAGGACTATGAATTAAATTCTTTTAGCGTCGAGAAGTACCGACAATAAGTACCTAGAACAAAAGATAATTTTTTTCTCGGCTGGTAAATGTCGATCGAAGGAATCTGCAAATCGCAATTTCTACTGAGTGTCGATAAAAGTTGATAAAAGGAATCTACGTGTACAGTTTCATGTAATGCACGTCAGTAAACGTCGGTAACAGGAATCTGCAAGTCACACTTCTACTTAATGTCGGTAAACGTGAGATAAAAGAATGTAAATTGAAAATTTCTTTACTATACGTCGGCAAGCGTCCACAACAGGAATCTGCAATGCACTTTTTAACTTGTGTCGGTAAATGTTGATAAAAGGAATCTACATTTATAATTACAGACACAATACGTCGGTAAACTTCGGTATCAGGAATCTGCATGACTTTTTTTTAATTTAATGATAAAAAATATATAAAAATAAATATTTAACATTGCTAAATACTGAAGAAAGTTACCGGTAACAAAAAATAACCTCGATTCTCCGTCGGTAAAGGTCGATAACAGGTATCTGCTTCAAAAAAACTATCTGCGACGAAAGAAATACTGCAAATCGATATTGTAAACATTTTGAAGCAATTTTTTTCTTTTTTATGATTATAGTGAAATTTCCGTTATATGATTGTCGTGAAAGAGGTAAGTATTCTTAAAACAGAAAACGCGTTTTTGCTGACAGAAAGGTGAGTTTACACATAAAATGAAGCAAATTTGTCTGAACATGTGGGACTTGTTCTACTAGCACAGTAAGCCTCGGTCTAATCAACTTCACGTAAATCGAGGCTCTATACTTTCCAAGCTTACTTTTTTGTTTTCTTTTCCTTGTCACATAATGACAATAATGTCAACACTTGCAACGATATCTCCAATCAATCTAGCATTATTTTTTCCCACACTGTAATACACAAAATTGTTTACTTTCTATTTCCATAACCAGTATCTAGTCTCACTTTTGTACACGACCAAGAAATCATTAAAATTCGTTTTGGAATTTTCTAATTATTTTTTTGTTTTAGTTTTTCTTTTTCTCTTGTTCGTTTTGTTTTATTTTTGTTTTGTGTTTGTCTTGTTTTATTTTTGTTTCATTTTATTTTTGCTTTGTGTTTGTTTTGTTTTACTTTTGTTTCATTTTATTTTTTCTTTGTGTTTGTTTTGTTTTATTTTTGTTTTGATTTGATTTTGTTTTGTTTTTATTTTGCTTTTATTTTGTTTTTATTTTGTTTTTATTTTGTTTTTATTTTGTTTTTATTTTGTTTTTATTTTGTTTTTATTTTGTTTTTATTTTTTGTTTTTATTTTGTTTTTATTTTGTTTTTATTTTGTTTTTGTTTTGCTTTTATTTTGCTTTTCTTTCGTTTTCGAATTTTCTTATTAATTTTTACTAAAATGGAAATCCCCTACAAATCGTTTGTAAATTTTATTTTATTTTTTTACAGTCTGGTTACACTTTAGGAATGTTTATTAAGGGTGCAGTCACAGAAATTGCTTTTAAAAGTATTTCGAAGCCAGAAACGATTAAACTGTAACTTTCCAGGTCAAGTTTGAGGAGCGATTAGAAACCATGTCTTTTTGAATCAGTATTCATTTTATTATGAATACTAACAGAGACGTTTATTCTGCATTTATCTTCCGCTGATAAGAACTGATTAGTTTTTTAGCAAATAAAACCAGTCAGGAGAGAAAGTAACGAGCGTAAATTCCAAACAAAGATTTGACACTTTTCTTTTTTTCCCTTCGTGTCACTGGGGAAAAAACTCGACTACTTTCACATCTCTAATTCCGATTAGGTCAAGGTCAATTACTCAATCATTAAAATAATTGCCTGTTATGTCTTTTAATGTACTGATGGCTAATTTAAATGTCACAAATAATCATCTGTTATTCATAACACTTAAAAGCTTCTTCCTAGAAAATTAGCATTTTTAAGAAAAAAATTGGGTCGGTAGCAGAAGTCTGTCTTTTCAGTTTTTAAAAAAATTCTTTTTTTGTCATTTTCATTTTCATTTTCACTTTCATTTTTACTTTCATTTTCACTTTCGCTTTTTTCTGAGATTTTCAATGGGTCATTTCGCCCCCAACTACCCGCACTGTCAATTTTGTTTTTAAAATAGCAAAATAATTTCTATTTTTTGTGATTTTTAATGGGTCATTTTTTTCAAAATATCAAAAATAATTTCTATTTTTTGTCCTTTTTGTGATTTTTAATGGGTCATTTTATTTTACCCACACTGACGATTTATTTGGAAAATAATAAAAATCCCAGGTGTTTTTTGATGGGTCATTCCACGCAAAATGACCCATATTGACAATTTTTTGGTGAAATAATGAAAGTTCTTTGTTTAAAATTGCAATTAATGCACCAGGAGGGTGGAAATTGCAGCCACAACTCAAATGGACCAAGGTTTACATGAATCCGGTTAACTACTGGCAAAAAGCCCCGGGGGCTTGAGAAAGCTGCTGGGCCAAAAATCCTTGGGCAAATATTATGCTTAAATCAGCAGAGTAAATAGTCGAAAGTAATTAACAGCCTAAACGCGTATCAAAACTACAAGTTTAGTGCATTTCGGGAGTCTGTAAGCATAATTTGTAATGTTTAAACTACATTAATTTTCCACCTGACTCTCATAAGCTTGTTAAAATTTTCCATATATTCAGCGAAATTTTCATTTCCAATTTAACAAGCACCAAAAACAATGCACCTCGCCACGAATTAATTAACTCGAGTTTCCTTTTTCTTTTGACACAAAACAAGATCAATTTTTGCTTATGAAATGTATGCACAAGAATCCACTTGAATTTTGAGAGCAGGCTTGAGTGCAAGAGGTTAGGGAATATCTCGTTATAAAACAAGAATAACGAATGCGTATGAATCCACTCGCATGACTTTGCCTCCTTTTTATCCTCAGGAAACAATCTTGTATGCAAAAATGTGTGTGATTTGGAATACTGAATTTCACGAAAATGACAAATCTTTCTGTATTTTTTAAATAAAATTTTGAATCCAACATTTTTAATCTTGAAATTGCAGTTTTGATTTTGATATCAGAGATACAAGAAACATTTTTGTGCCGAATTGTATTAAAATCGACGTACTTTTAGAATTTTAGCCGCCATTTTGGATCCGCCATCTTGAATTTTTAAAAAACGACTTCAGATTCGTAACCAGCGTCCCCAAAAAACCTTTAGATAGAAATTTTCGTAAAATTTTGCCTTTTGCCTAACAATTAATCCGCCATATTGAATCCGCCATCTTGAATTTCGAAATTGTAGTTTCTATTTTGATTTCAGAAGTTCAAGAAGCCTTTACATACTAAATTTCACTAAAATTCACGCACTTTTGGAATTTTAACCGCCATATTGGATCCGCCATCTTGAATTTTGACTCTGTAGTTTCAATTTTGATTTCAGAGGTACAAGAAACATTTATGTGCCGAATTTCATTAAGATCCACGCACTTTTGGAATTTTAACCGCCATATTGTATCCGCCATCTTGAATATTGAAATTATAGTATTAATTTTGATTTCAGAAGCATAAGAAACTCCTAGATACCAATTTTAATCAAAATCGACGCACTTTTGTCATTTGAACCGCCATCTTGTGACCGCCAACTTAAATTTTCAAATGCCGACCTCAAATTCGCAACAATCGATTCCAAAAACCGTTTGAATATCAATTTTCCTAAAATTTTGCCATTCTTCTAAAAATCTATCCGCCATATTGAATCCGCCATCTTGAATTTTGAAATCTCCGTTCCAATTTTGACTTCAGAGCCCCAGAAGACATCTAGATACCAAATTTCATGAAAATCAGCTCACCCTTGTTATTTTTTCCGCCATGTTGGCGACGCCATTTTGAATTTTTGAATTGTGGGAGTAAATTTGTTGTAAAAATTGAAAGAGTGTTATAATTTAAATCTTAGTTGATGTGAGGGACGTGTAAGAATTGAGGAACGCACAATAGGTCGACAGACATGTTAGCGAGGGAAATTCTACGACATTCCTACCCTCGTGTGTATCGTTAGAGAGAAGAGGGCGCCACAGAGACCGTGGGTGTTCCTTTATTGAACTAATTTTATAGCCCCGTATCTTCACCACCTACACCGACTCAATACACACGAGCGTCCAACTTTGCCCCATTACGTCTACGCAAATATAACCAGTTAGCGGCTGCGTGCACTTGTGTATGTACAATTGTACATACATGTACACAGGTGTCTCTGGGAAAAAGATAACGAACCAGAATCCAAATTCTAATACTCCTTTCAAGTCTGTTTTTTAAAACAAAAACCGTTCTACTTTCAAAACTATCATCTTTTTCTATTTTGTAATTTTTTTTTATTTATTTTTTAGTTGTTTATTATTTGTTCATTTTTGTAAAATATTTTACAATTTTTACTTATTTTTTATTTGTTTATTTTTATTAATATTTTCTTAGTTTTGCTTATTTTTATTTATTTTTCTTTATTTTTACTAAGTATTATTTATTTTTATTTATTTTTATTTTTCCATAAAGGAAGCTTTATTTTTTATTAATTTGTTAAATTTTATGTCTTTTCAATACTTTTTATTTAATTAATACTCAAATGTAAGAAAATAATTAAAGATTTTCCGTACGACAAACATACATAACCTCACTTCTTACTACTTTTCGATAAAGAAGAGCAGAAATATGTAACTGGGAGTTTCAAATGTTTAACATAAGCTCTCTCCTGTAAAAAAGAAGTCTTTTTGGAAGTTTTTGTACAAAAATTTAGCAAGTTATGTCTGAAATTGTGATTATTCTAAACTTTTACATGAGTCTGCAATGCCAGGAAAGTTGAGAAAGGACGATTTTTCTACCTCGTGGACTTCTTACCAACAGTCGATACGAAAAGAATCGGCGGGAATTTTAATTCTTGTTATTTTTAAAATATTTGTTAAAGTTATAATACAGTTATTTAAAAATTGAAAGCATAATAATAATAAATAGAATTATAATGAAATAAATGTAAAAAGTATATAAAAAGTGATAATATAAATTATAAATAAATAACAAAAATAGAATATGATAATATAATATTAATAATAATAATAATAACAATAATAATAATAATAATAATGATAATAATAATGATAATAATAATAGTAATAATAATTAAATAATAATAATAATAATAATAACAATAATGAGAGTACATAAAACAAAATTAAAAAAAATTGTTCAAGTTCCAATTAAATTAATTTTTAAACTTTTTACAAACAGTAAAAATTGCATAATTAAAAAAATAAAGAAAAAGCAGATGTTTTTGATGATATTGACTGTTTAATTAATTTGTGCAATTCTTTGTACATTTCTCGACCCTCTCTAAAGTTTAATTTGAAAAATTAACGGAGTGAATGATAGCTCGTTAAAAAATGAGTCTTGACTTGAAAAGCGTTACTATTTATTTTATTCATACTGTCCTGGCAATTAGAGGAGTTAATTGTCACGACCTCTGCGAGGGCAAAGCCAGAGGTAGCTAAAGTCTAGACCTTGCACAACCACCTTTCTGACCTTTCGTGTGCAAAGTCTGCGCCTGACACGTTAATTAGCTATAGTAACGAGGAATTAAATTAATTGCCGAAATCGATCGAGTATGGTCGGCTGGAATGCAACTTGTCTCAGTAAACGACCAACCAACATTTTATTTGCCAATTAACATTCACCAAGGCCAGTAAAAAAATGTTAACATCCAAGCAAGTCAGACAAAAACTTAAATGATCTTTTCCTTTATACACAAGTTTATAATTAGTCTTTGTTCTTCACCAACAAAAAAAACAATTTTAACTTGCACAAAAAACAAGTATTCTTTCATTATTGTTCATTTCGTTTCATTATTATTTTTTCATTTTCAATATTTTTTTATTATTGACTTTATTTAATTACAATACACGGGTATGGAAAACCCATCATTACTACTGTTATTTTAATTATTATTTGACTATTTATTGTTTATTTCATTTTTACTATTTCTTATATAAGCCAATTTAGAAATAAAAAAGCAATATTCATGTATTATTTTATATTCATTATTTTATACTTTATATTCATTTATTATTTTCCTCCATCCTTTTTTTATTTATTTATTCATTTATTACTTATTTCTACACTTCTAAACAGTTTTTCAATGCAGACTTCTGTTACCGACATTTACCGACCTCCAATTATAGTTTTTCTCATGTAGATTCCCGTTATCGACATTTATCGACGGTGGTTTCAAGTTTTTTCTATTTTAACGACACTTACCGACACTGATTTACAATTGTATGTTGCAGATCCCTGGTACTAAACATTACCGACATTGAAGCAGTTTCTTTAATTGCAGATTACTATTATCGACAATTACCGACGCCTAATTAGGATTATCTTTGTGTATATTTCTATTCTCGGCGCTTGTCGATTTTTATTCATTACAGATTCCTCATGTCGATAGTTACCGATACTGCTTTCAATATTTCGTTGCATAATCGTGTTATCGACAATTACCGATGCTAAAACAAAGATTTGAGTTGCAGATTCCTCTTATCGACACTTACCGACGCTAATGGGGATATTTTACGCTTTACCTTTGTCCTTTGTACCTTTGTCGCTTTACATTACCGACGTGAAGAGATTTCCTGAATTACAGATTCCTTTTATCGACACTTACCGACGTTGGTGCATTGCAGATTTCTGTTATCGACACTTACCGACTCTGATTCAGAATTTTGCCACTTATTTCTGATATCGGCAATAACCGACGCTGTCTTAAAATTTTGAGTAGTAGATCCCTGTTATCGATAATTGCCGACTGGGAATTAATATTTCGTTGCAATTTTCTGTTACCGGCAGAGTCCAATATTATCGACAGAGGGGTTCCAAGAGTCCAAAAAATGAGTATTCTCTATTGAAAAATTTATTCGTTGAAAAATAAGAATACAAATAAAATAAACAATGTAACAATAAATGAAATAAAATATGCAAAGTTTAATTACAATTTATTGAAGAAATTGATAAAATTTGTGACTCTAAAGGAAATGCAAATCATGTAGATTAGTCGTCAATCAACTTTCCTCTCGTTTTGAAACAAGCTCCATTTTCTATGATCGTCTATTAGACACACATGACTTAGTTATACTTTCTAAAAGACATTATCTGACAAATCAAACACACTTATCAAGAAATACGTAATAAAATTAATTAAAGATTTGGAAAATATAATTTAATGACCATTTTGGGAGAATTTTCAAATAAATTGCATTCTCGAGTGTAAAGTTTAAAAAGGATTCATTTTGGACGGCTGCTTTTAGGGCAGAGCTATTTGTAAATTGTCTTGCCGAAATTTTTTAATATAACCGGGAATGTTTGGTAGTATATGGGCCGTGAGCCGCGTTATTAAAGTAATACAATAAACAAGAGTTTATACCATTTTGCGAGAGTATAGACTGCATAGATCGTTTGTTATATGAGTAGCATTATGGCAGATTGTGTGTATGTAGAGAAACGCATATTCGCTCCTGAAAATAGGCGTTCGTAAAACTTATTTTCTTAAGTGATTGGATAACCCGACACAGTCTACTTTTCCCTTCACATTTTGTCTCGAATTGCCACCCCCACCTACAATTTAATAAACTCCTGGCAATTGTAGTAAATTTTGGCAGATTTTCAATTCTAGGGCAATTTTGAATTTAATTTCGTATTCTAGGAATTTCTCTAATATTCAAGATGATAATTTATTTATCTAGCAACTTTTCTAGTTAGTTTTGTAGCTACTTTTCTAGTTACGTTTCTAGTTACTTTATTGTTTACGTTTCTAGTTACGTTTCTAGTTACTTTATTGTTTACGCTTCTAGTTACGTTTCTAGTTACTTTATTGTTTACGTTTCTAGTTACTTTATTGTTTACGTTTCTAGTTACTTTATTGTTTACTTTTCTAGTTACTTTTCTAGTTGCGTTTCTAGCTACTTTATTGTTTATTTTCTAGTTACTTTTCTAGTTGCATTTCTAGTTACTTTATTGTTTACTTTTCTAATTACTTTATTATTTATTTTTAAGTTGATTTTCTAGTTGCAATTCTAGTTACTTTTCTAGTTACATTTCTAGTTACTTCTAGTTACTTTTCTAGGTACTTTTCTTGTAATGTTTTCAGTTACTTTCTGGGTACTTTTATTTAATTCTCTAGTTATTTTTGCACATATTATCCTAGTTACTTTTCTAATTACATTTCTGGTTATGTTTTAGTTACTTCTCTGTTCACTTCTAGTCACTTTTCTAGCTACTTTTCTAACTACTATCGCAGTTTATATTCTAGTTATTTTTCTGTTTCTTTCCCTAATTCCTTTCACATATACATATTTCTTCAGGTTACTTCTCTAGTTACATTTCCAATTACTTACAAACTTATTTTACTAGTTGCCTTTCTGGTAACTTCTAGTTAATTTTTTGTTATTTCTAGTTGATTTTCCAGTTACTTTTCCAGTTACTTTTCCAGTTACCTTTCTAGTTACCTTTCTGGTTACCTTTCTAGTTTTTCTAGTTTCTTTTCTAGTTACTTTTCTAGTTGTTTTTCTAGTTACTTTTCTAGTTTCCTTTCTAGTTACTTTTATCGCTCTTTTTCTAGTTATTTTGAGTTATTTCTAGTGCATTTTAGATATATTTTCCAAATTATTTTTCTAGTTACCTTTCCAGTTATATTTCCAGTTGTTTTTCTAGTTACTTTTTTAGTTTCTTTTTTAGTTTCTTTTCTAGTTACTTTCCTAGTTACTTTTATTGCTCTTTTACTAGTTAGTTTGAGTTATTTCTAGTGCCTTTTCGATATATTTTCCAAATTACTTTTCTGGTTATGTTTCTAGTTACTCTTTTAGTTAATTTTTTGATACTTTTCTAGCTTCTCTTCTAAATACTCTTCTGGTTAATTCTAGTTTATTTTCTAGTTACATTTATAGTTGCTTTTCCATTCTACTTCAGTTGTTCTTCCTTTTATCTTATTAGTTACGTCTTTATCTAGTTTCTAAGTTATTTTTCTAGTGACGTTGATGGTTATTTTTTTATTCTCGATACTAGCATCTATTCTAGTAATTCTTCTAGTTGCATTTTGTTCTGTCTTTAATTCCTTGACAAATTGACTTGCTGGTTTTTTCTAGTTACCTAAATATAATTCTAATCACTTCGACAAATTTCTAGCTCTTTGTTGGTTAAGTCTTTGGTTACTTTTCTGATCACTTTTCTAGTTATTTTTCTTGTTACTTTTCTGGTTAGGTTTCTAGTTGCGTTTCTAGTTACGTTTCTAGTTACGTTTCTCATTACTTTCCTAGTTACTTTTCTAGTTCCCTTACCAGTTACTCTCTTTTTTTACCTTTCTAGTTGTTCTTCTACCCACTATTCTAGTTATTTTTCTATAAATCTTGGTGTTATTTAATTTTGATGACTATTCTAGTCAAGTTTCTAGTTACTTTTTTATTTGTTTCTTGGTTACTTTCATAGAAAATATTAATTTGAAGTGTTTTTTACAATACTAGGTTATTAAGTAAATAGCTTTTCTTATTGACTGTCTAGTTCTGAAGAATTTTGAATCCGCTGTTTACACATGGCATGAAATTGAAAAATTCCAAAAGGCCGAAGTCTTGAGCAACAAACTATTCTTCTTTATTATGTTCATATAATCTGTTTAATATTCTTCAATATGAACTTAGTTATGCGGAAATATATATTTCTACACCTGTGATGAGGCAATAATGTGTGTATTGTCATCAAAATTTGAGTACATGTTTGCTAAAAATATTGTCTAAATTATTAAATTTAATAAAAGCATAATCAAAAGTTAAAAAAAATCATTCATTAGAGAGAGGAGAAAAAATTTTTGAGAAAAAGATCCTACTCGTTAAGTTTGTTTTGAAAAATTCAAAATGGCTGATCAAATATGGCGGAAGATTGTTTAGAAACAGCTGTGGTTTGTTTGAAATTGTACCTTTGTGATCAAGAAAATATTTTTTAGGTTCTTCCAAATGTTAAGTCTTTGTTGTCCAAATTGTAAATATTTTTATAATTGGCCTACAAGATAAGAAATTATGTTTCAAATTTTACAATGTATTTGAGACGCCATTTTGTCTCTTGTGATTTATGGCCCTAAGTTTAAGGTTCAATTATCATTAATTATAAATGTATATCGGTGCATAAATTCTAAATTATGCGCTACACCTGTTACAATTAATTTGTTAGCATAGTTGTACTTATGATCTTTACTTAGGTGTGTTTTGGGCGAGAGTGGGGGGAGCGTATTTGACGATAATACCAATTAATTTGCATTACTTATGAGGAACGAAGATAAATAGAGCGTTTTTTGAAATAAAAATCAAAACGTATCGAATTTTTGGACAGATATCGTCAATAATTAATCAAAGCAGAAACGTTTTCTAATATTTAAAAAAATGATTTCTAAATCTTCTTTTGTATTACTTTTAATCTGTTTGATACTCACCCTCCAAACTGCTTTTGCTGGTGATGGTTCTCTTAAAGTCATGAAATATTTATCAAAAGAGGAAGCCAGAAGTAAGTTTTTAAATTCAAAAAATAAATAAAATTAATTAATTAATAAATAAAATAAATTTCTTTGCTTTAACAGTATTATTGAAAATATTCTCTAATAAAATAATTAATTGAAATTAATAATTTTTCAAAAAAGAATATTTAATAAACTGTACAATAAATAATAAATATAAATAATAATAAATACAAAAAATAATAAATATAAATAAGAATAAATATAAATAATAATAAATATAAATAATAATAAATATAAATAATAATAAATGAATTAAATAATTCGTAAATAATAAATTTTATAATAAATATAATATATAAATGACTAATTATAGTAATACAGTTATATTAAAAATAATTATAAATTATAAATATAATTCTTTTTATCGATAAAATAATTTTGTTATAATTTGTTGAGAATAATAATTTTGAAGTTTATATTATTATAATTATTTACAATCTTATACTTTATATTACAATTTTTAAAATCTCTTCTAATTGTTAAATTCAATTTTACCCTTAGAGAGTCTGTCCATTCAAAAGAATGGAATTTTAAAAATTGTTTAAGTAAATAACAATAAATGAATTTATGCTCACGTACTTAAATTAATTAGACAAATCTAATCTTCAATTTTTTTTCAACGTTAACTTTTGTATCTCAAATCTGCTGAAAGTTTAAAATTAAATATTATTATAAAAAAGACAAAAATTAAAATGTTTTGACAAGTAAACGTATCGAAAACCTTAATATTTTTTAGGGAATTGTATAGTGCCGAATAACGAAGTATATTCTGATTATGCTTATCAATGCTTTGTAAGTCATCAGCAATTGGTAGATAAAGTAGATGGACACGGTAAGTATTTTGTTAAACATTAATATTTTCAATAACAATAATTTAATAAACTAATGCATTTGTTAATTTTGTTGTTTAGATTTATGTATTGAATTCATTAATGGATTTTACCACTGCAAATAATTTGGAAGACTTTATATTTCAAGGCTAATTAAGGATAAACAATGAAAAAAAATAATAAATAGAGAAAATATTAGTGCAATATTAATTTAATATTTTATTAAACTATCAACATCTGTACTTTGTCTTTACAGAAAAAAATAAATGAATTATTATTAAATTAAAAATTATCAATGTTTGTTTCTTTTTCCCTTGCCCATCGAAGCATATTTTGAAATAGACGTTTATAATTTAGATATTGATAAAAAGTTACAATCTACATTTTCAGAAATTATTATAAAAATATAGTTTATATCTTAATAGAAGTTTAAAGCATTTAATTAATTTAAATATTCTAATTTTAATATTTTTATTAATTTAAATATTTTTTAATTAAAAGTATTATAAAGAAATAGGAAGCATACCACATGTTGTTGAATAAATCAAGACAATAAATTACTGATTGTACACCTTTTATCAAAAAAGAAATGTTTTGGTAACATTTCTAGTTACTTTTATGGTTAAGTTTCTATTCACTATTCTAGTTTTTTTTCAAGTAACGTTTCTAGATAATTTTCTAGATAAGTTTTTACTTAATTTTCTAATTACATTTCTAGTTACTAATCTGGTTACTTTCCTGGATACTTTCCTGGATACTTTCCTGGTTACTTTTCTGGTTACTTACCTCATAATGTTTCTAGTTATTTTTCTTGTCACGTTGCTAGTAACTTTTTAGCAAAGTTCCTTGAATTTTGTTTAGTACTTTTCTGTTTATTTTCTTTCTATTCCTTTTCATTACTTTCTCATTTATTTTCCAGTTACTCTCCTGTTGCTTTTTAGTTATTTTCCAGTTATTCTTCTAGTTATTTCCTAGTTACACTTCAAGTCATTTATAAAATTACTTTTTCTATCACTTTTCTAGTAACTTTTCAATTTACTTCTCCAGTCGCATTTCTAGTCACTTTTCTAGTCACATTTCTAGTTACTATTCTAGTTATCTTTCTAGTTACTTTCCGGTTTCATCTCAAGTTATTTTCTATGTTATTTTCTAGTTACAGTGTAGTGATTTTATTGTCACTTTTCTCGTTACATTGTAGCCTTTTCACTTTCCTGATCATTTCATAGTGACTTTTCTAGTGATTATCTAGTTTCTTTCCTAGTAATGTTTCAGTCACTTTTATTGTTACTTTCCAGTAATTTTTCTAGTGACTTTCCTGGTAACTTTCTAGTTACACTTTTGGTAACTTTTCTAGTTTCTTTCTAGTTTCTTTCTAGTTATTTTTAGTTACTCTTTTAGTAACTTTTCTAGTTTCTTTCTAGTTACTTTCTAGTTACTCTTTTAGTAACTTTTTTAGTTTCTATCTGGTAAATTTCCAGTTACTTTTTACTTACACTTTTAGTAAATTTTCTAGTTTCTTTCTACTTACTTTCTAGTTACTCTTTTAGTAACTTTTTTAGTTTCTATCTAGTCACTTTCTAAATATTTTTAATTACTCTTTTAGTAACTTTTCTAGTTTCTTTCTAGTTATTTTTAGTTACTCTTTTAGTAACTTTTCTAGTTTCTTTCTAGTTATTTTTAGTTACTCTTTTAGTAACTTTTCTAGTTTATTTTTAGTAACTTTCGTAGTAACTTTCTAGTCTTTTTTCTAGTAACTTTTCTTGTAACTTTTCTAGTTACTCTACTAGGAACTTTTCTAGTTTCTTTCTGATAACTTCCTAGTTACTTTTCTTGTAACTTTTCTAGTTACTTTTCTAGTAACTTTTCTAGTTACTTTTCTAGTTTAGTTTCTAGTAAATTTTCTACTCACTTTTCTATTAACTTTTCTAGTAATTCTTTCCGTAATGTTGCTAGTTACAATTCAATTGTTTGTTGGTTTGGAGCTTTTGATTACTCGTCTTAATGTCTAAGCAAATTTTGAATGTAATTTGGGTGTGGGAGTGTTAATTGCACATTGTCGAGTTACATGATTTTGTGTAAAGGGTTTTTAAGCTAGAAGCTTGAGAAGTGAATTAGCTGTAAGTGCAACGTGGCAGCATGTAGACAGATAATTTAATCAAACAAGGGGTTTTGTTTTAAGTACCGTTAACGAATGTTTATTTTAAAATCCCGAGAGCTAATTGACCGCGAACTCCGACAAGCTCTTTCCCTGCACCTTTCCTTTTGCAAGCACTGACGATGGCGGGAAAAATAAATAATTCCTCTGCATGGTTTGCGGTTGCTCGTCGGCAAAATGGAGACGAGTTTATTTAATAACCCTTCGACGTGAGTCTCTGAGCCGCTCGAATAGGTGGAAAACACCTCATATTTCCCAGAATCGGTCTAGTTCGTTGAAGCAAGTATTTCACTAATCCCGTTACAAGCTCACTGCGGTTTGTCCATTTCTCAGTCAATCCCCTTCTGACAAATGAACCAACTTACAAACTCACTGACTCGAGAGACTAACGAAAAGTGCTTCAGAAATCTTTCTGTTTAACGACTTTTCTTGCTTTATACAAATACTGCAATTTATTTGTCAGTGAAAACTTCCAGTGTATTCAAATGCTATTTCTTGTCGGAAAAAATTAAGTTTGATTCGTAAGATTGCTGAAAGATTGCATGGAGCTTGCGAAAAGCTTGCAGGAAAATCGCAAAAAAGATTGCGCAAAAGGAATTGCAAAAGAACTTAAAAGAGGCTCGTTGAGAGCTTAAAAGGGTCTAGAGAAATCTCGATTAAACTTGCAATGAGCTTGCGGAGGACTTGATCAAGCTTGCACTAAGCTTGCATGGAACTTACAATGAGCTTGCACCACCTTTGCTATGGACTTGTGTGTAATTTTGTGATTTCGACTTTCAGAGAGCTTGTACTGAGCTTTATGAGAGCTTACAGGGAGCTTTCAGGGAGATTGCAGAGAGCTTGCAAGGATCTTAAATAATTTTGTGAATATCTTGACTTTCAGTCAGCTTTCAGTGAAGATTTCGGAGAGCTTTCAAGGAGCTTTCAGAGAGCTTGCAAGGATCTTAAATAATTTTGTGAATATCTTAACTTTCAGTCAACTTTCAGTGAGCTTGCGGAGAGCTTTCATGGAGCTTGCAAGGAGCTTGCAATGAGCTTTCAATGAGCTTTTAGGAAGTTCACTTATTTTTTTTAAAATCTTAGTTAAAACCTGCACTCAGAGAGCTTGCAAAAAGCTTTCGTTATCTTCGGAACCCCAGGTCGTTAAATAAATCAATTTTCCTAATGACTTTATAATATTACTGAATTTAATTTTGTTTCAGGAGATTATATGTCGGTGTGGCTGCATGACCTGAGAGAGGTGGATAGTGGTCGAAGATAGGCAGAGGGAAGGGTGGGTCCCGTGGAGGCCTGTTACACGGTCAGCTAACAACCCCTTAGCTGCTCCCCTGAGGGACACCAAACGAGTAGATAGCTCCCTAGCTCGGTAACGACTGTTTGATCGTTCCCATTTTTCGAGACGCAGCTAACCAATGTAAATCTTCATACGAGGAATTCTCTTGCGATTTCAAGTACTGCAATTTGCAAATTGATGCCTAAATTGGCCAATTCTTGCGGGAATCATGTTCAACAATTGAAAAATATAGAAGCTGCTACTTTTAAAGAGATGAATTTATTATAATTTTATTTTCTTTGTCATTTATTGTAAATCTACTTTTTCTTTTGACATTTTTTAAATATTTTTTAAAATTAATACAAATTTTGTGCAACTATCTATTTATAATTTTACAATGTGTAAAACTTTAGCTTGTGTAAATTTGCTTTAGAATTACAAATAGACATGACTTCTCAAGGTTTTTCACTTGACTATTTGCGCTCAATATACAAAAAAAATTCAAAATGTCGGATTTAATCTAATCAACGGTGGAAATTCAACTCTAATGGTAGTTGACTCAAAAAAATACCTTAAAATAGAAATTTACTTTTTAATAATATTTATATAATTCGTTTAATGTTTATGATTTTCTTTTTTTTTAAAACAACCAACTCAGATTTTTTGAAAACTTGCTCCCTCTGGTATTTCGGGTCTGATAATTTTTTTTTAATTTTACAACTTTTCTGAGACGCAATTTTGTCTGTTTGTATTTCATTTGCCTCAGTTCAAGGATTATCAATTATAATTAATATATTTCGATGCGTAAAATTTAAAACGAATTTTTATCTTGGAAATATTTCGTAGCTTACAATCTTTACTTAGGTGACTTTTGGGGCAAGAGTGGGAGAAGAGTGTTTAAAGACAAAAACAGCTTCCATTACTTGTGAGGTATACAAATAAAGAAGAACTTTTACAATAGATATTAAAACGTTTAGACCTTCAGGAAAGAAATCATCAATTACTGAAAGCTCAAAATTTAAAAAAAATGATATCTAAATTTTTGTTTGTTTTGCTTTTAATTTGTCTTATTTTTAACCATCAAACTGCTTCTGATGCTTTATATTATAAATATAAGAAATTTTCAACAAAAGAGGAAGCCTTGAGTAAGTTTTTACTTAAAAAATCAAATTTTGGTTCCATATTTTAATTTACACTTTAATTCAAATTTACTATTAATATCTCAGTTTTTATTATTCGCAATATTTAAATAATAAGAAATTTTCTTAAATCGATTTTCTAATTTTGAAACTTGAATTTAGTTCCATTGATTTTGAGAATTGT